>VYZR01002686.1:0-12539 GCA_013400675.1 Oxylabes madagascariensis | reverse complement strand
TTTTTTTTTGTTTTAAATTAAATGTAGAGTTTGGCCTGTCTCTCTGGTATGTTGTGGCTCAGCCTCTAGTTGAATCCAGCCAGCATGATCAACTTCTACCTTTCCTAGGTCATACTTCCTCATTACTGACAATGATATCATACTGATAATGCTATCATAGTCTAAGCACTTTCCTTCAATTCTCTGTCCTTGTTTCCAAACTATTGGTTAAATTTCAACCATAAATTTTTAAATGCCTTCACCCTCCATACACAAAAATATGCTGTTAGCCAAGTGTTATTATCTAATGTCACTTTTACTGAAATCTCCTATTATCTGGCCTTGACAAAAGTAATTTCATCACCTCATATCGGTTCAGAAACTCACTGCAAGGATAGTTTTCCTACTCTGGTTCATTGATGAATCTCCTATCTTATTTATTTATACTTCTGAGCAGCATTAAACATACTGAGCCTGAACTGTCATTTTGAATTCCCTGGGATCCCTCTCGTAGTTTTACAAGCATTTGAATGTATACTATCTCATTATTTTTCAAAGCCCTGGCTCTGGTGCTAACTCAAACCTTCGACAATGCCTGTTCCCAGGCTCTCTGAGACCCAAAGTATGATCCTGGTGGTTGTTGTCCATTATTATCTTGGAGTCTGTCTGATTCCTGCCTACATCCTCCTGCTGTATCTTGTCTTGAACCTGCCAAGAGCGGTTGTGTTTTCTCCCCTGTTCCTACAGTACACATGGTCCATTGTAATGGAAGCAAGCATACTGCAATCCCTGTTGCTAATACTTTAGAGAAGTTTCTTCAAAAATAGTTTGTGTGGTGATGCTGTGAATCACTTTACATATTTCCCTGCTTTGTTACATTGTGTAGCTGTTTGTTGTCCTTGTTCCTTCTTGCAAGGTCTCAAGAGAGCTCACGCTCTTATTCCATGGTGCATCCAAGTCTACCAGGCTCTTCTAGGAGCAGCTTCTGGGTACAAGCACCATCAAAATACCGTACCAGCTGAGTCATATTAATTGTGCTTATTTTCTCTTAATCTAAAGCAAAAACAACCGCTAGGCAATTCAGTTTGTCCTAAAGCTCTTACGTAGTTAATGTGTCTCAGATAATACACAGTAATTTGCTTATTGTCTGAGCTTTCTGCAGCTCCCTAATAGAGCCTTTAAATTATTTGTGTGGATTTTACAAAGGGGAAGGAGAAAGGAAATGATGTCAAATCATCAAGTTTTCTCAGAAAGCAGTGTGAGGATGTTTTTATTTAGTAGGATGCAGCATTTCCCAAATTGGTTATTTAGCATCTCTACAGATAAGAGCAAAATAGGGAATTTTGGGAGGGAAGGGAAGAGAGCTGAAATGGAGAACCAGAAAGTATCACTATTTATTTATTTATTAACTTACTTACTTACTTACTAGGAATTTAGTGCACTAAGAATTTTTTTTCCAGTTGTGATTTTTGTATTGTGTCTCTGCCTGGGACCTTGTGGGTTTTGCCCAAGTGCTACCAGCACACTTAAAGCAATGCTGAGATGAAGACTGAATCTATATTCTAAATTGCCATGTAGTACACACCATTACAGGGGTAAGCAAGACCCTTGAGCAGTTTTCTGTGTTCTGGATGTGCTGTCTGTGCCTGGCATACACTTCATTTCCAAATGAAGTGCAAATGAAATGCAAAGATGCATTGTGAAGACAGAATCCTGGAAACACAGTCAATCAGAGCAATTTCATGCTGGTCTTGGGTTCCTAAACTGACAGAAGAGACTTAGTCTTGTACTGGTTAATTGCTGAGTCCATAGGGCTTTTTCCAGTTCCTCCACTTTAGTGATTTCTGATCAGATAGACTTTCAGGTGGTGGTTGTGTTCTGGCCCGTTTGTCTTCTGGTGGAAACCTAGGTACAGCTTCAGAGACAGCTGCCCAGCAGGTGGAGATATGTTACTCTGATTTTTGGGCCATATATAACTTTATACTATGTCAGATGATATTATATTTGAGTTCTATTCTGCTGCCTGTGGATGTGCAAGGACAGTGGGTGCTCAGTTGGAGTCCATAGCTTTCCTCTGCTGCTACTTCATATTCTTTTGATTTAAGGACATGACAAAGTAGGAACATATTGCTTGCACGTGCAAGACATTATGAAATGTGCTGAAAACTTGATTGGCATCCATTTTAAACAGCCATTCAGCCTTCTGACCTCACTCTGCGGAGTTTTAGCCTTGGCTACCTTGAATTTAACATTTTCAACATTCTTTCATCCTATCCCTGTGGTCAGGTCTTCTTTTCCTGCTAAGAACTGGGGCTTAAATTCTGGAGTGGCAGACATTTAATAAAAAACCAAACCGAGCATATTGTGAAAGCGAGTCCTCTGAAGTGGTTTGGAATAGCTTGCATTTTTTTCATCCTCATTAATCTCAATAAATCACAGACTGATGGTCAAAAGTCTGTCCAATTTATGAGAAGTAGGTTTCTTGTGCCAACCTTTTTATGAATTTGGATGAATTTTATATTATTACTTAATTGTATATAAGTTATAAAATTGAAATTTAAGGACTGTAATATAATTTGAAAAATAAATATTTTCATTCAGAACATGCTTAACTTTAGCAATTATATTGTTATTAGTATAAATTAGAACTCTGCTGCAANGCCACTCCTCGTCCTTTGTCCCAATAGTCTTTCCACTCTCTCTTCACTGACTTTAGTCCCATGCTGTGTCTCCTTATTGTTCAATCACTTTGTCTGTTCTCACTCCGGGAAGGGACAGTTCTCTGGATGTTCCATCTGCTGGCAGGAGAGAGTTAAAACTTGTCCAGGCCTGCGGTGCTCATGTGCTCTCTGCCAGGCAGCAGCCACAAGGATCTCAGAGCCATGCTGGTGGGGAAGGCCCAGAAAGGGCAGCCAGGATCTCAGTAGTTGAGTAGACTGATGGGTGCCTTCCCCCTGCACCTCTCGGTCTCATCTGGGGTGGCTCAAACTCGGAGATGCTCGCAGGGACCCGGGAAGGGGGAAGGGAACATCTCCCCCCGGCCCTGGCCAGTGAGCAAGCAGCTGCGGGGGCGAATTTAAAACTCGCTAGATGTCAGTAATTGGGGCTTTTCTTCCTCCCCTCACCCGCTGCTCAACTGGGGCTTTTCTTCCTCCCCTGCCCCACTGCCCCCGGGCCCGGCCATGGCCTGGCCCGCAAGCCTGATGGGCAACGGGGCCTGGCCCGGCCTGCCCGGCTGCCGCACGATGCTACCTCCTGCCAGGCCGGGAGAGAAAGAGGCCGGCCTCCCAAAACCCTCCTGAATTTAGCCCTGTGACTCAGAGCTGTACACCCGTATCTAACTGGCCAATCTGGTTGTCAGTTTCAAAGAAGATCGCTAATTGGCTTTCACCATCCATGCCAAGCCAATACACATGGGAAAAGTGGGGTTGCTTTTCTTTAAGCATTTACCTCTTATTTATTACTATTACTATTACTATTTATTACTATTACTATTACTATTTATTACTATTACTATTATGAGAGTTCTCTTGTAAATGAGAGAAAAAAACTGCAGTAACAAGTTAAAACAATTTATTTAAAGAGCATCATAGAAATAAGAGTAACTATTGAGGCTGCAATTACAGTGAGATACACAAATAGGTGATCATACAAATTTTATATTGTCTTGATTATTATTTTTTATGACTGAGAAGTCAAGAATTTTTTTTATTTGCTTTTCCTCTATAAAGCTTCCAAATATGTGTATAAGAATTATGAAAAAATGGAGGTGCTCTATATTGGAATACACTCATTTAAATATAAAAGGACATAAAGAGCTGGGAACATTTTAGAAGAAAAACAGAGAAGAGAAGAAGCCTTGCTTTAGAAGAAAATTAAGACATACAGATTAACTTTATGTAGACTGTTGTGAGAACCATAGGATGGTGGAATATAAGTACAAAAGTTTGGTGAAATACAGCTTATGACATAAAAGAAAATTCAGATCATCTGGGAAAACCTTGAATTTGTTCCTGTGAAAGAAAAAGTTCATGTTTTAGTTCTATGTAAGTAATTTTAGCATATAGGTTTCTCCTTTTGAAAAAGGCTGCCTGCATTCATTTCAGATTTTACTGCAGTGAGGGCAACACTACAGAAAAGGAGTACAGAAAAATGTTCATTTCTGTAAGATTCAAGAAGCAAGTGTTTGATGTAGTCAGATCTGCATTTGCAGAAGCAGCAAATAGTTATCTCTAACGATTTATTTCTTTGTGCAGATGTTCTAGCAAAGGCTATGGTGTTTAAGAAACAAGAATCAGTAAATCTTGAGTGCCTACAGGCACTGAAGGCTGAAGAAAAGTACTGCAGCAATTATTTGCATACAGTCATCATTTGCGACCAGTCATAGGGGTTTTTTAAAGTTTTACTGCAGCTCTCAGGGTCAACCAGCTTGTTACGCTACCCACCTTAGACAAGACCTCCTTTTCACACTGATGAGGGTCTGTACTCTAGTAGATGTTACTTACTGTGCTCTTTTTGTGTGGTGAAGAGGCTTTTTTCTCTTGCTTATTGCAAATGTAAGTCAAAGTATACATGGCTGGTAGCAACTGAAGATGAGAATCTTTTTAAAAGAAACACAAATCTACTGCTGAAACAGTCTAGACTTGATTTCGGGACAAAATGATTCTACGACTACCTTCTCATCATATCTTTGAGCTTTCATCCTAGAGATAATTTTTTCTGCCTCTCAGCAGTCCATATCCGGTCTAACTCAGGTATGCTGAGAATAGCCTTTGGTTCTCAGTTGCCTGCCCAGCTCACTGCCCTGCCTGTCCTAGACCTCGGAGAAATTCAGTGCTATATATTAGCACATGGATGTTGAATGGAAGAATGGGTTCTATCTAAATATCCCTGGAGAAGCTGTGATGTCAGCAGTCCAGTTTTCTCCATTCTCTTGTTCCTGGGGAAATGCCTTTCAGCCACAGGAAAAATGAGGCCACTTGCAGATCTGCATGGCTCAGCAGATGACATTGTGAGCCGAAGCAGTTCCACCCTCCTCTGGCAAAACTTGCTGGGGCAGTTTATCCTTGCCATGCCTCTCCCCACTGGGGTTGCCCTATTGCAGAGGTGATGTTTGAGCACAGCACATGTATTTTCTGTGCTCTGATGTGTGGGAGGAAGATAAAATCTTCATTGCTCCTGATCTTTTAATGAAGAACCAGGTAGGACTCTCGAGACTTCAGTTTCTTGAGAACTTTATGAATGTGGAGTGGAATTCTTTGATGGAAGATGCAGCAAGTGCCCCAGATATTTCTTACCTATTTCGTCCTCATAATCATCAACATAATGATTTTGCTTTATTTTTTAAAATCTGTTCTCTTGAGATTCCCCTGGAAGTGTGAATGCTGGCCTATTGTATAGTGGTGTTGATACAACAAATGTTTCCTTAGCAGAAGAAAGAAGGCTTACATCTAAGCTTCAGAGAGTGCAAACAGTAAAAATTTTTGCTGGCCTCTTGTTCTCAAATGCAGGAGTTGAAAGCATGCTCCTGCAATTTTTATCTTCTGTTGGGTGTATAAATGTCCTGCATAGGTTATTCAGAACTGCCTTCCATTGACGATGTCTCAGGATCTTGTCACTGCAATAGTCGAAACTTGCAAGTAGAGCAGTGGTTCTGTACCTCTGTGCTGGGGTTAATCATGCCCTTGTTCTCTCTTTAAGTACTGGACCTTGCAGTGTTCCCTCAAAATGTCTTTACTGAGCAACTGCTCTGAAAAAATGAAGGAGGGAATGATGGTCCCTCTCTTCTCATCTGTATCTTTTCTCAAGGGACTTGCTTCAAGAGAAACCCCTTAGATTGTTGTCTCAGGAGGGTCTACAGGTATTTTACTTTTTTTCCCTTCCTCCCTTCTGTTTCATATTCTGGACTAGCAAAAACCTGTGCATCTTTGGTAGAGAGCAGAACATCAGAGAAGTGCTTCTTTATCCCTGGAGTGTTTCCTTACGCCCTTCAGTGCACTAACTCTCCATCCATTTTTGCAGCCAGCTTAACTTTGCCCACTTTCATTGCCTGCCACAGCAAAAACAAAAAGCCACCTAGGAGGCAGTAGGAACTGAAGCATTGCACTCAATGTTTCTGCAAACTCTTCCTTGGCCTTCAAGCATAGCAGCACTAGGAGTCAATTCAACACTACAAGGAATTTGGGGCAGACACACTTCATTAAGCATGCCATTTTGTTTTCTCATTTTAGTCTGTGAGGCCATAGAGGCAGCTGGAGCATGTCTTCCCTTTGTTGAACCTCCTCTTTCTTTCCAGCCTCTCTCCTCCTGAAGGCAGAGAGCACTGACTCCTGCAACTGCTTGCTCAGAGCTGTCAGCACATATAACCTGCTGCCCTTGGGCTTCCCAGCTGGGCTGACAAGACCTGGCCATGATCCAAGCAGGGCGATGTCTCCAGACCCTTTTTCTCTCCAACACGGGAGCAGTGAACTTTGTTCCAGTTTTTCCTGGCCTTCTACCAAACAGAGTCAGAAGTCATCTTTTTGAATTGCTTTCACATGAGGGGATTGAGTAATTCCACATGCATTTGAAAACAATGTTATAACCAATGGTGTTATAAAATATAAATGTATTAGATATGAAAAATGCAGTTTCTTGCTGCTAAGCCTGTGAAAAGAGCCCTTTGGTCTTTTCAAAGTGTAACACTTATTCAAAATTTTAAAGTTATTGTGGCCAAAGCTGAAGCTATACTCTGACAATTATGTTTTATGACTATATTTTCATAGACCTGCTCTTTCTGATGCCAATGGTGAATCTGTAGTTTCATCTGCAATTGGAAACATGAGGTCATGGGGACCAAGGTGGGTGGGGCAACCTTATCCAGGATGGGACAGGTCCATGAACTTTTGTGAAGATTACCTTAGTGTGTATTTGTCATTGCCCCTAGGCAAAGTACCACCTTAATATCCATCTTCCCTGGTGCGCTTGTATGTGAGAGAAAATCTGCAGGCCAAGAAACTCCTTGTACAAGTTAGACAGTCAATTTAGATAGCTGATTAATCAGTTAAGTACCTGACTAGAGCTGACTAATTAGTGGTTAATGGTAAGGTTCTGTCAGATTAAATTGATCTGTAGTAAGCCTAAGGACAACTAAGAGCTTGCATGATCACTCTGATCATTTTTTCCCTGCATTGTTCCAAGAACCCCAGTTAGAGGTAATGTGATAATTTAGGACTATTATGTAAGGCTGTCTCCTTGCCACAGGACAGTGCTTCAAGCACTGCTGTAAATTGGGGCAATGCTATTCCTAATGTCTGGTGAAATATGTGATTAAGTAATCATTGATTTTTGGGGGAGAAACTTTCGTAGCACTCTCACTAGTTTCATATCACCTGTCAATTCATTGCCCATTGAAGTGCAGATTGTTGCAGTCAGCCAAATGAACAGTAAACAAGCACAGGGGTTAAAGATGGGGACCAGTGGGAGAAATGTAAACAGAAGGCTCAGAGCTTATTTTCCAGGTTGTCTATAGCCCTGTCTTGGTGCTTGATAAAACAGAATTTTTTTTTGGAGTAGTCTGTGTCAATGCCACTGAATAGGAGCTTAGCTGTGCACATTTTGGGTGCTTCTGTGACACAAATAGTCTGAGTCATGCTGCATATATCAAATATTTTGCTCAGAAGCAGGAAGGCATATGTCCACTCTGGATGTCATCTGAGAGATGCCTGGAAGGCATGTCTGGCAGGCTTATGCCATGATCATTGCAGATTGACATACTCACTGTAGCTTGTAATTGGCAAGAGACAGCATGGATTTTGATTTTCCCAAGAGGAATATTACTAATGAATTAAGATTGATTTTTGCAATTAGAGTAATTGGAACTTCAGTGTTCTCTTTTTTTTCCCTTTTTTCCACTCTTTCAAATTATGTTTGATCTTTATAAAGATATATCTATATATTTTAGGAGATGATGAGTCAGATAGATTACCTCTATCTATTATTGCAAGATATTTCTGATAAGTCACCTGTCACATTTCCACCTTGTTGCATCAGCTTATTGCTCACATAACTACTTGTTTATTACTCTGCTTGAAAAAGCAAGGGTAAAATGAGACTAATAAAACTACGTACACCAATACTTAGAGTTCAGTTGTTTAATCAAAATAAAAAAAGCCCTCAAGAACTTGATTTAGAAATTTTTTAACTGAAACCACATTTGACATTGTATTCAATTCAGAATGAAATGAAATCAGGTGGTTCAGATAAGTCCTAGAAAAGCCAAAGAAATACAGATATGGTTTACAAACTGCTAGTGTAAATACGTCCCCTTTGCTTTTATTGAGTACATCCATTGCAGTTTAGCCTCCACAAAATGAGACATTCAAGTTTGTTTTAATGTTTCTTCAGCCATCTGAAGTGGGAGAGGGTTTACTGTGTTTAATTATCTCTCTTTGGTTTATTCCACATTTCAATTTTAGCAAATTGAGCATCCGTTACAGCCGACTGCAATCCTGTTGCACATCTTCCGTGTGGCTACCTTAATCTGTAGGCTGGTGGGTTTTCCGCTCCATTTGTTCCTAGAATTTGTCTTGTTGCAAGTGGAGAGTTTTAGGAAGAGGGCTAGAATCCCATACCCATCTTTCAGGGTGATATTCCTCTTCAAATTCAATGTCCACCTAAGTCAGAACAAGGATACACACAGGTTTCAGGCTGTAACATAGCACCGCGAGTGCTGTGAATGGGCTGAGTCTTCTGCTGCTGCAGCTATTCCAGCTCGGAGTCAAGACACCTTCCTGATGGTATGAACCAAAAGAGTGTCTCTTACTAACCTCTCACTGACTTGCAAAACTCCTGAGCTCAGGTGTAGCTTTTGTGGGCTGGGAAGCCTTCTGTGGCCAAGCTGCCAGCCCTGAGCACGCCCCTGGGCTGCCATGGTGTGACCACCACCATCACACACAGAGAAAAGTGAGGGCACTGCCCATCATGAGATCCCAGCTGCAGCCTGTGTGAGGGGCTTGTCGAGGAGCAGGGGGCTCTGGTTCCCAGAGACACCCCTGCAGAGTCATGCTGGGCCATCCAGTAAGGTGCATATTGATTGGCACTATTTGAGTGGCCACATTTATCCAGCTCCTTCTCCTAATTCACCTGACTGTTAGAAAGGAGAGATAGTTTTCCCACAGAGCACCTGCACAAAACTGGAAAGAGTCACTGGTTTCGCTCTAGTGCAGAGATAAGCAGGTTATGCCCTTCTGGAATGTTAGTTTTGAAACAGTTGAGTACACTTGAATGGATATAAAAATCCTAACGTCTTTTCACAGAGTAACTAATCTCACTCAGGGTGGGCTTTCTTAGGAGAAACAAACACAGGTTAAGTGCCTAACAGTTATTTCTGCAGTGACTGTGTGATTTTTCAAGTATCTTTCATTACACAGGGACCAATAAATTATATTCTTTAACTAGAATGGGACAGAAGTCAATGCTGCTTTTGAACACTGGGTACTGGCTCAAAATTGCTTATCCAGTTTCTGGAAACTAAACAAATGTTTGAGTTAAAGTCATTGAGAAAGGTTAGCTGAAATCCATTTCAGCTCCTTTGGCACAAAGCACACAGGAGGAAACATTGCCTTGCCAGTTAACTAACGCTTCTCCTCTTGCTCCTGCTACTGTGTCTGATTCAAAGCTGTGCAGTTCCTCCCCAAACCCAAGGCACACATGAAATTAGGAAACGACAGGAAAAAGGTCACGTCACAATAATTACTGTGATATGGTCTGTTATTCCCTCTTTTTTCTTGCTCGCTATTTGAGGCTCAGTGTTAATTTACTTGTATAACTCAAGGTGTTTCCTCTGCTTGTTTGTGCTAGCTATGATTTCTAAACATCCTTGAAATTATTGGCCACAACATCTCTCCACATCATGATATTACTTCAACTTGAGCTACTTATAGAAAGTGCTTCTTTCCACTTTTGAACAGAAATGGCTGGGAGCCAGAAAAATATCTATTTGTTTGCCTTCCTATTTTTGGTTTGAAATTGCTGGAAGCCAGTAGGTGGGTTTTTATTTTCTTCTTTAAGATTTTGTTTTCAAACTAAATATTATGTGTGAGGAGGGGCACATATCTTAAATAACTGATTCTAGTAATAGGAAAATATTCTTGTTAGAAATTCTTCTGAAGTGTGGCTCTA
Organism: Oxylabes madagascariensis; assembly: GCA_013400675.1. Lineage (NCBI taxonomy): Eukaryota > Metazoa > Chordata > Aves > Passeriformes > Timaliidae > Oxylabes > Oxylabes madagascariensis. Next base: position 2,399 of record VYZR01002686.1, on the reverse strand, counting down.
TTTCTGGAAATCCTTTCTTGTTTGCTTCAGCAGTGTTTTGTATCCTCTCCCATTTTCCTCCATGATTCTTTCACATGCAGAGGGGTGAATTTTGTTGGAACTTTGCTGGCACCAAAAACATTGGTACACTGCACCAATTCATCATCTGCCCATTCTACCAACCAAAGGAAAATCACTCAGGGAGCTGACAAGTGCTTGTGTTAACTAAATGAAATCACCTCATCTGCCACCTAAATGGATACCTGCTAACCTGGTGTGTCTTTGAAAAATAGAATCCAGTGTCTGCTGTTGGACTGCACAGATTTTGGTCTCCAGAAAGGAAAATTTCAATCCATTATAAAATGAGTAATGCAGTATGAGGTCTCATCCCATGCAGAAGAACCAGAAGGTTACTTAATTTTTATTCCCAGAAAATACTGGGAATTATTTAACCAAACCAGGAATCAAAATCCTATAGATATCTTTCAGACTAAAGACCAAAATGAACAAAAAAATCCACTCCCAATTTTATTTATCTAATGTCTCTCTTGCATTTCTTCTTAAAACCCCCAAAACCTCCAATCCCACCCAACTCCAAAACCCATCACAACCAAGCAAAAAGCAACCCTCTGGCCACATCCATGAGCTTTGTTCTGTTTATTTCATAAAAATAAACTTGGACAGTTTTGAGTTAAAGTTACTTACCGCTTGTTGATTTCTAAATCAGTAAAATCAGTTCACATAACATAGGATTGTCTTTGGAAAATTTTTTTTTAGAAGCTGGAAGAAGTTGGAGGGTAGAGTTAGAAGGACAAAATGTTTTAAAGCATTTTTTACTCTACTGCCAAGACTTATGCTATATGAAAATATAATACAGATCCTAAGTACATAAAATTTTCTCTTTTCACAGCTTTTCCACTGAGCTTTGAAACCATTCATGGAAGCTGATGGCAATATTCTTGTAAGTATAATCGAAGTTATGCCAGAGTTGTTGATCATCTGAAGAGGTCATATATTGGGATTATATCCTTGTAGTCACAAAGACCACGAACAGCATGAAAGAATAGCACATGTGAAGTGCCAAACAAGTATGCAAACAAGATCTTTCTTATGGGCCAGACCAAACAGAGAGGTTACCCTAGTTCTGCTGTAAGGATAAAATGAAATCTACTGCATGTGCCTCATGCTAGGGGTGCCCTCACTTCCAAATCCTACCCCTCAATGGATGAGATAACTGTAACCTAAGATACATGAGCTTGGCAAATGATTTTCTTTGCCACACAGTCTAACCTTTGGGAAGCTTAAAGAAAACACAGCTCTGTAGAATATAGCTGTTGATCATAGCTGCCTTTGGTGCCTTCTCAGACTCATGCATTGTGAGTAGAACTTCATGAGACATGAAGCCTGTTTTTAGTAATAGCCCAATGCCCCTGCTTTTCCATGTAGACTTTTTTTTCCTTTCCCATGAAACAGCCTCATATACCTATTTCACCTCATTTTTATTCCTGGGGAGTTTGCAAGCTGTCCCTGACCCAGGACTCTTGGAGCCTTTGATGCAGCTCCCTCTGACTAGGGAGGGTCAAGAGTCATTTCGTTGGTGTTTGTGAGTGACCTACCCTGAGAGCAGCCAACAGAGTCATCAGTTTGTGCAGCAGGGTGTGAAGAAGAAGTGAAATAATGGGACCTGCATTGAAACTGTGGGGCTGTAACAGTCTTAGACAGGGTGGTTACAGGGCAGTTTCCCCAGAAGGTGTAGAAACAGCTGTCCCTGCTAGGACAGAGTCTTCCATACAAAGTGGCTGCAGCCCTCCAAGTCCCAGACTTCAGGGGATGTCAGGAACCTCTCCCTGAGGTCAAGGGCAGTGTCTCTTGGCCCTGCAGACCATCTTGGAGGAGCTGTGCTGGCAAGTGGAGGAGGTTCGGGTGGAAGTATGCAAAGCGAAGCATCAGAGAATGTGGAAGGGAGAGAAATTGGGTCTTTGAGACTTAACAATGTGAAGACCACCAGTCCCACCTGCAATGGAGCAGCGGGCAGTGTCTATGCCCACTATCAAAGTAAGCAAAACCTCTGGAGAATTGGAAGGATGAAAGTTGATGACTTCTTGTATCCAGAGGAAGCTCCCACCTCATCTCAGAACAGGTTGAGTGCCCGTATAATTGAAGAGGAGCCAGATGTGTCCTCTAGCAAAGGACGTGGTTCACTTCACTGTAAACCAAGCAGGTCTACCAAGCAGAAGGGGTGAGTCCCTGCAGTGAGTGACTCCCTGCTGCGGAGGACAAAGGACCCACCTGTAGGCCTGACCAACCATCCAGAGATGTTTGCTGCCTGGAAGGGGCCAGGATCCAGGATGTTGTGCAGAGACTGCCAAAGCCTGTCCAACCCTCTGACTTCTCTCCCCTGTTGTTATTCCATCTGGACA
>VYZR01002681.1:0-16286 GCA_013400675.1 Oxylabes madagascariensis | reverse complement strand
GTCTTAAAACACTTCTCAGACATCCTTTCCAGATTTTTCCTCATCCACTCTGGTTTTGCTTTATTTATGTTATTTTTTATTTTCTCCAGCTCTCAATTCTCTTCTTCAGTCCCTTCATATTCAGGTCATACCAGCTCTTATTCCCCCAAACCATTCAGACAATCAAAACTGTATTGCTCTCCCATGTTCTCAGTTTTAATACACTATGCCATCTCACAGACTGTAGCAACTACTCCCCAACAAGACTGGTTGTGCAGCCCAAAAGTTATTATCACAATGGCTTTTAAAGTTACAACTTAGTAAACACACTTGTGTTATCACTGATACCTCTATGAAACCATCTGCCCAATGTTCAGCAGAAGTCACAAAAATCCACTGAAATATTGGGCATCACCAAGAAACATAATGACCACAGGCATCATTTAGCTACACAAAAGCTTGGTGCACCTACAGTTTTGACTACAGCCTACAGACCTGGTCTCTGCAACCCAAGGCTGCCCAGCCTCAGAGAACAGTGACTGCGTGACTTCACTGGTGAAGCAGCTGCCGTGCCAGGAAAGGCTGCACACCCTGGGACTCTTCAAGTCTCAGAGTTTGCAAGGCAAGGAAAGTGGCTGAGGTGTACAAAACCACAAAACTCAACTCGTNTGACCTACTACAGCATTTCTGGCACGCAAAATGGGGTTTTTTTTACATCTTAGTGGTATCCAATAATCTTCAGAGATTTATCAGAATCACCTCCTTGTCAAATCTTCCACACTAATATTGGGAAATGCTAGAACTTCCTGTTTTTAGCAACTGTATTTTTAAGCTAAGCAAACCACCTTTCCTAATCTCATTATTATGCAAGCAAACTAATTGAGCTGAAACTTTTCAGAAAATTACAGGCTGAAGTAACTAAGACATGAATTTTTGACCAAACAGCTAGCTAAAGATAACAGTGCAAGCCACTAAAATTGTGATCTTACATATGGACTAAATTCAGAGCAGACTTTCATAAAATCTCTGTGGCATTTTCAGCTCTGCTGATGTGCTTATACTAAGAAGTGAGATCTATATCCTCTAGAAGTCAAAATATGTTGTCTGCACAGGTAAGCAAACCAAGTTTCTCTTGTGCAGAGAAAAAATTTATTCTCACCTAATACCAGGCTTCTCCACTCTACATACTATTCAGATTCCTAATGCTAAAACGAGACCATTTAAACACAAGAGAACAAAAAGATCTTTGTCACACATGCTAAGAAGCAAAATGTTCAGAGCAAAAAATTATATCAGGCATTTAAAAATATATTTCAAAAAGTAATTTTTTTAAGTATCTGGTGTTTTATACACTAGTATACATAAACTGGAGCTAAAATAAGAGGTATGATTTTAAAATTCAACCTGAAATTTTTGATGGCAGGATGTTACCTAAGCAAGAGCTCTGCCTTTATCAGAAAATAGGTAACATCTCATGGTTCTCAAGAAATACGTTTAGAAAAATTAATGCAAGTAAAGATTAGCCTGATAAATGATGTGCAGAAATCTTTTAGTAGTTCAACCATCTGTTTTTTGAATGCCTCTATCATCTACAAAACACTCCTGCACAACACAGTCTAAGACAATACAGACAGGACAGGAGTTATTTTCTGCAGCCCTTGTGATGAATTCTGGAGAGATAATTCACTGATGTATTCCCCTCTCCCACCTGCTCTGTGGTTTCCTGCCTCCAGTCATCATTACGTATACTCACGATGTACAGAAAGCAAGTTGTTCCAGACCAACAAATTAAAATCTCAACTCAAAAAACAGAGCCTGATCTTACAGATGGACAAAGAAAAAAGGTAGGAATAATTTCGAGAAGATTAGAAGAAATGATAACTGTAAATTTCCAAGATGTGTGGAGGAAAGAATATAAGAAGCAAAATAAAAGAAAGTGAGACATCAAAAATTGAGAAAAACAACGCAACGAGTTGGACCTTCTCTGGAAGTTACTCCTCTACTTTCACATTACACGTACTCAGCATACTCAAGAGTTTCCAAAGGCTATTATAATGGATTACTGTCAAAACAGTGGCTTTGGAACACCTAGTATTAACAGAAATCACCACTCAGCTTCAATCTTGAATAAAGGCTCAAGAAAAGTCCAGTATTTAATTTCTGGTCAAAAGCAAACAGTTTTTGGTAGACCAAAAGGAGCTTGCTCACATGACATGATCTGTGGGAAAACTAGAAACTCAATTGCAATGTACACAAATCAGAGTTACCGAGATGTACGATTTACAAAAGTTACTGGCTTTTAAAGGAATCCAGAATAGTATCAAGAAATTAATTTCTATAATACTTCCATATATTAATATAACTTACCAGGAGGTACAGGTGGAGGAAACCCAGGAAACTGTGGAGGTGGGATCCCAGGGGGAAGCGTTGGGATTCCCATAGGAGGGCGATTCAAATGAGGTGGAAAAGACATTCTTGCAGTCACAATCTGCCAAAAAGACAGAAGAGGAAACATGTACTAGTCAGTTCCCAAATATGAATTACAAAAGCAGTGAAGTGGTAAGTGTCCATAATTATTTTAAATTTTTATATGGACATTCAACTACAAACTAAAACTATTTTTTTCAGCTTTTCCCCCCAGTTATTCATTATGTTACAGATGTAGTAGATAAAAACAGCACTTCAAGTGTTTCAGAATGAAGTGAAAATCAAAGCTATATCTGACTCTTCATACCAATAAAGAGCACTTAACAGTTTGTACAGTTTCTTAAAAAAACCCCTATCTTTGCAGTATTTGAAAGCAAAACTGATCTTGTAATACATTTTCAATGAAGCAAGTAGTTCTGTTGTACAAGAAATGATCAAACACAATACAACTGCAGAACGAGACACCAGAAAGAACTGGGACATGGCAATGCTCAGCATTAACAGGATTTGTATTTAAGATGACATTGGGGAGATTCTCAAATTCCAGCAGAAAGAGAGTTAAAAGCTTGAAAGTGGGTGTTGTGATCTATTTTTAACTTCCCAGTCCACAAATCTCCTAGAGCACAACTTGGACATTAGCCCGTGAGCTGAGTGTCAACATGCTCCCATAGAGAGTAAAGATCACTTCAAACACCATTTTCTATTCATATTATTATTTTACATGCATATTACTGACGCTGAAACAGATATCACCCAGCCATAAAACACTCAAGATCACCCTTTATTCAACTAAGGCATGCATTCTTGCTTCCAATATTGTTTCAGTAACCTTACACAGTCAAGTCTTCATGGAAGATTGACCCTCAGTTCTTAAAAAACCAAAACTGGTCACAATATTACTGCTGAACATATACCTACATTCACACCGCAGTGAGGAAGCATTAGAGAAGTTCACACACAGTGGATCATGTGGATATGAATCACAAAGACACAGTATCACAAGTGACAAGAAGCCAGTGAGCTGTCGGCAGAAACGTTTGCGTTTCTCATTGGACTCTACAGACTGCCTTACAACCTACAGCGTCAGATCTGCACTGCAACTGCTTTCCAAACAGGCACCTATGAGTCAAAACTGAAGCAAGGCTGTCTGGAGGAGTTATGGTGAGCAAAATTCTGAGACATACAACAGAACTGTAGATTGTAATATGCTTTATTCGAGGCAGGAATACAATGGCACTGAACACACAAGGAATGGAAAACAAGTTTTGCTGGAAACAGATGTACCTTCCAGACTTGTTCAAGAGCAAGCATTAGTGTCAAACAGTAGAAGTAAAAGACAGTATCAGTACTCTACCACAATAGCGTGTACATCTGAAAAGATCTGAAAAATCTGAAAAATGTAGCGTGTACATCTGAAAGATCTGAAAAAATTCTAATAACAGAATCACACAGAAAAACTTTATTCCCTCAGATTCTGGAAATAACTATGAGAGATAAATGTATACAGTGGACTGGAAAGGATGAAAGAGAAACCCAAATGTATTTGGTAATACCTTCTAACATCAGAACATACTTACTCTGGTCTAAGAACACATATCATGTAATTCATCCAAGGAAACATTTACAACTGCATCAATTCCACAAGGTATGTGATGACGGCATTCATTAATTGGCCCCTAAGGACATTTATCAATCTCACCAGGCAAAACAATGAATGCTCCTGTGACACAAGGTCTGAGATGGCAGAAGAAATAAGAGAGCAAATGCAAACATTTTTCCAACAGTTCAATAAAGCTTCTATACAATCTTATAAACATGAAACCTCCCCTCCCTTTTAGAATCCTTATGCCTAAGAACACATTTCCTTTCTGCAATTCCTGAATTTTTAGAACTGTATAGGCAAAGAAAAGCAGCAAATACGTATGCCATTTTATTTTTTAAAAAGTTGCTTATTGTCTCTTCAGACTATGTGTACATCAGCTGACATTCATCTAGAATCTGGAACTTGTATGGTATGGAAGGGAACAGAACTCCCTTATCTGCCTTGGTATCACTACTTGAAACTTTCACATGTCAAAAAAAAAAAAATAGCCAACAGAAAAAACACAAAATTAGGATCTTTAAGGCTCTCAGTTCTTACCTACATTTCAAGCTGATAAACAACTGGATAAAATTCAAAGCTGCTTTGGGGCAGATGGTGCAACCAATAAGCTACTGGGTCTGAAATGGTTCTAAACAGGCTACAACAAAGCTGCACCATCAGAGGTCCATAAGATGTTAAGGCATGGTCTGGAGAATATATAAGAACAATTGGGGAAGTAATTTTCCAGGCTGCCTGTAGGTGCAATCCCTCCTCTCGCTCTGATAAGCACTTTATCTGAGCCATCATTTTGGAGATGCCAACAAAAAAAGCCTGGGGACTAAGGGGTGAATCAGTTCTTTGAATTAAAAGATGCTGAAACATACCATACCCAGTGGATGTTACATATGCACAGAGAAGGAAAGGTTTGGTTGGGGTTTTTTTAAAATAAAATTTAATTTTTAAAAATTTTAGTTTTTAAATTAAAAAAGCAAAGATTTAGCAGTCAACAGAGTTACTGTTGCTACATAAAAGAAAAAGGCAGTAAGAAGAGAACAAACTTAGTCTTTCAATCTTTTGGGCTGATGATGTGGAACACACTGTTACACACAGGGCTTCAACAGCCCATTTCGAAGCACACCGTTCTTTCTCCCCCACTCCCCATACTTGTACAATTACTGTCACAGCAGCTAGAAAGCTGCCCTGTTACTGACTTAATTCTTACATGGACCAATCCTAGCAACTCTGCTGCCTGTGGCATTTAAGATCAAAACTGGAACTAAGGAAAGCCTTGGTCTCTTTCTCACTACTCTGTATAACTACTAATGTGAAAGCAGCAGAGGGAACAGTTTAATTCTGTTTCTGTTATGAAAGCTGTGAGGATCAAGATACCAGGAGTGAAACTGCTCACTGAAGAAGTGAGACCTGGATGAGGGAGGAAGATGCATCCAAGATGCTACAATGAAGGGAACTGCAGAACACGTTATTTTCTGTCAGGAGCTACAGAACACACCACAAATGTAGATAGATACTCTTCCAACAGTCAGAGGGGCTCTGCATCAAATTTCTAAGCAACTACAAATCAAAGGTTAGGTATGAAAAGTTAGGAGATGCTAAGTTGGATCTATGCAGAACACACTTGCAGATATCTCTGGAATAGCACCTTGCACTTCTCTGCAGACTGTCCTCCTACCCTGCCAGTACAGTTCAGTGATCAATTTCTGATATATATTTACTGTGATCTCAGGAATGTACATGGTGATCTTCCAACTCCCCCAATTTATTCAAATGTCTAAGTAAGAAACTAAAGTCCTGATATATTTTTAAAACCTCAGCTGACTTATGGAAGTACTACCTCTAGTGAAACTGAACGTAAGCAGCCTTCTTGACAGCTGCAGTTTAATTAGCAGCTCTCTAAGCAAGAGCTTAACTTGTGTGAATGTTACAGTGGTCACAAAAATACAGGAGAAAGAAAAGCAGCGATCAACTGGCCTGACACCACTGAAAATACTGAAATAACGACATCTTTATCTCCCAAAGTGATGGATTTATGTTAGGTCTCAGACTCAAAGTGCAGTCAGTTTAGGCTGTGTCTGTGCCAGCAAGCAACACAAGTCTGTTAAACAAAACTAATGGGAGTTGAGACCCTAACATCCACACTACATGTTTTGGGGAGGCCCACCCCACTAAAACAAATGCCAGTTTGTAGGCAAGAGTGCATTTTTGAATGTATTTTCACCCAAAAGGAATCCAGCTTGTCCACTGGAACAGCAAAAACCAACATGAAATAAACTTCCTAAATGATGATGACTGTGAGACTTCCTACAAGAGCACACCCTTGATCCAAGTGGACACGATAATGTAGGTGCACGCTTTAATTAGCCTTGGGCCATTTCCCTAAGCTGCAGATTAATTATATCATGGATGGCAAAGCACCTAAGTTTACACAGACACAGCTCAAAACCAGCCTGAGCTGCTAAGGCAAGTGCTACATAAACACAGCTATAATATTCCAGGTTCAACTTTGGCCCAGAAGGAACTCAATTGCTTTCCACACTGCACTTCTGACTTAAGTCCTGCTGGAACCAATCAACATGCAGAGCCATCCGCACCAATCTTCTGAAACTTAAAGAGAGTACAGGGACATCCACATGGTTCTAAGGTTTGGTAAAATCCATTGAGACTGGTTAATCCTGCCACAGTGAGATCCCTGCTGGGATGGAGCTTTGTNACTTTGGCCCAGAAGGAACTCAGTTGCTTTCCACACTGCACGTCTGACTTAAGTCCTGCTGGAACCAATCAACATGCAGAGCCATCCGCACCAATCTTCTGAAACTTAAAAGAGAGTACAGGGACATCCACATGGTTCTAAGGTTTGGTAAAATCCATTGAGACTGGTTAATCCTGCCACAGTGAGATCCCTGCTGGGATGGAGCTTTGTGCACTAGGAGCATGCTGGCTCTGATTTACAACTAAGCAAATGCAGAGAGCCAGCCTTAGGGCTGGAATCAAGTGTCTGGGTCCACAGAGAACTCACAAGTACTACGGAACAAGGGGTCACCATCACTCACACACTCCTTCCCTGCTCTTCTTTATCATCTCTGACTCCTAGATGTCCCAATAAGAGGGGACAGAGATTGTACTGGCTGCACTGTTAACACAGTAATTTCTTTTTAAATCACAGTAATTCTTTTAACCTCCTGTTTTACTGACACCATTTTTTAAAATATAGAAGTGGAGGGATATATCACAAGCAGAATGTAAATTCAATAAAAATTGCTGGTAACAAACATATTTTAAATTGACAATTCCATCATCTACTCAGGGCAGTGTCATAATTCTATCAGTATCATAGGATTAATAGCCTTAGTATCTCTGTTTACATATCAGAAACTTTATTTAGAAACTTGCAAAACATCTTAATCAATTTCGAAGCAGTGAAGTTCCCCACGAAGTTACAATACTTACTGCTGTTACAGTATACAAAGTTAAAACTGACTGCAAAACCCCTCAAGTCTTAATGCACAAACAAACAAACTTCATGTGTTTGAAGAACACATACATGAGGTGTCATAGCAACAGTGACAGTATGGCTGATCTAGTTTGACTTAATCTCGTCTGATTTTAACTTCCTTTCAATATTTTCCCAAAACACTTCTTCTGCACCACAAAGTCTGTACCCTTAGTCTAGAATAAATTGCACAAAACAGCTGTGCAGGCTGAAGGAAACACACGCAACAAACCCATCTGTTCAAGTCAGTACTATCACACAGGTTTGTGCATTGGTCTCTACATGATGGGGGGATATTTAAGCCATTCTGTTACAAAAACAATCTCCTGGTTTGTCACCCAACAAAGGTGCTGTTTTTATCGTTGCTTGTCATCAAAAAAGTCTCCCTAAAACAAAAATCTTCTATTCCAAGCCAACTGGTTTCCTCTGTGAAAATGACCACTTTTTCAGACCCCTAGAGTTTTCTCCAAAATGGCCTGCAAGCTAAGCAAGATTTAAATGTTAAACACAACAGACACAGGAGAGATAAAATATATTACAGATTTCCTAAGTTAAGAACAAAAATACTAGTATTTGCTCTAGCTTGTTTTCCAGATGTGATCTAGAAAGAGTTTAGTAACAGCTGTGGAATAGTTGCACCCCACACTGTTATTGTGAAGCAACACAAAAAGCAATGTGTTTACCCAAACCAAAGCTTCAGTCCAAAAGCCCTTTAAGTAGGGGTCCATTAAGTGTGTCATCAGAACTTTAAGATATTTATGTTCTAATTCGTGCCTCTGCACCCACCCATGTAAAGCCCTGGTTAGTGAAATAAGTGACTTTCCATTCTAACTTGGCTATTGACTCTTCCCAAAACAGAAACATGGCAGTGGCGTTACAACACTCATGTGAATGGGCACTCAGAGGCAGAGAAACAGGCAAACGCAAAGCACTCTGATCAGTATCACTCCTTTACAGGGAAAGTAAGAAACTCTCCTATTCTTCCTTCTAATTTGCCCTGGACTCCCCCCATAAATGCTGACGCAATAACTGAAGAAATGCTTTCCTGCCACACACAAAAAAAGGACTAAAATTCAGTGTGCGTGTATTTTAGTCTGCATGGACTAAGAAATATAAAACTTTTGAGAGTTCACTTTCTCTAAAGCCGTTTAAGACAATTTAAAAAAAAAAAACAAAACCAAAAAAAACCCTAACCAAAAAAACGCCCGTTAGCTGTGTTCAGGATATTTCCTGTGTTTAAACAAAAAACTCTCCTTCAGGCAGACAAAGGTATTTTTCCTCAACGGAAAAAGACATCCTGAGAAAAACATGCTGTGTGCACATCACAACGGCTTCTGACACGGATGAATCACTCCTGATTACTTTACGCACGACCTGCTAACACGTGTTTTAAGATGACCACCCCAATCCACATGAAGGACAATAACTTCCCCGTCGCAACACATCGCGTTTCCTGGTGTGATCGGTTTCCCCGACGTGTAAAAGTCAAAATCCCACCCACCGTCCGAGGCGGCCGGGCCCGAGGAGCAGCGTCGGGCGCCGGCAAAGCTCCGCGCAGGTTCTCGTCCCGGGCGTGCCACGGGCTCCGCTCGCCTCCCGCGGGGCCGCTCCCGTCCCTCCGGCCGGGCTCGGCGGACTGGACTCCCACGCGTCCCGGGGAAGTGGAAGCGAACGGGCCCCGCGAGCACCGCCCCGAGGCCGCTCGCCCGTTCCACGCCCCGTCCAGGCCCGAGCCGCCTCCCCAGCGAGCGCCCGCCGCGGCCCAGCGGCCTCGGNCCCGCTAGGCCGCGAACACACCGCGCCGAGCCGCTGCCGCCGCGCCGCGCGGGGTCATGTGACCCGCCTCTTCCGCCAGCGGCCCGGCATGCACCGCGCCGCGCCGCCACAGAGGCGCTCGTGCCGGAGCGCCCCCGCTGGCGCCCGGGCCGTAACGCGGCCGACCATAGAGAGCGGCGGGCAGAGGGGCAGGGGGAGCCGAGGCGCATGCGCGCTGCGGCCATCTTTAGTGCGGCCGGGCCGCGCGGGGCCGTGACCCGGCCCGGAGCTCCGCCATGTCGAGATCGAGCGACGCCGCTCGGGGCTGGGGCGGCCGGGAGCCCTGGAAAGCCTCTAGAAGGCCTGCGGCTGTGGGTGGCACGGAGCCTTGCCCGTCTGCCAGCCGTCATGGCCCCCTCAGCCAGACGCTCAGGCCAGGCTGAGCTGCGAGCCGCCCGTGACGGTGGTCGGGACGGGCCGTACCGCGGGCAGAGAATCCCCTTCCTCGACATGGTGCCGGCATTGTTTGGGATGCAGCCCAGGATACAACTGGCTTTCATGGAAGGTTCTGTCTGCTGTAAAAGACCTAAGGATTTCTACAGCAAAAAGAGCGAACACTAGTGTCTTAGGCAGCCGAATGCTTATCAGAGAGATGTCACTGTGCTGTTGGGCCTGGCCGTGGTGTACAACTGGTTGTTTCTCTGGCCTACTTCCAGCATTTAGACTACATTAAGAGACAATTTTCAACATGACACGCAAGACAGTAATTGCTGTAGTTACAGCACTGGTGGCAAGGAGTAGCAAGTGGAAAGAGAAGTGACTACGAATGAAAGGAACGTGATCTTACAGATTATTATGAGATAGACCACAAAATGAACATATGTGCATAAAGCTGTTTTAAAAATATTGGATTAGCTAAGGAAAAAGATATGTATTTTCCATTGTTTAAAGAAAAGTGCTCAAAAGACAAGAGTCGAATGACAAAATCTCCACCTGTAGACTGACTTCTTCAGTACAGAGCAGATTAAAACCATGTGGCNCCCGCCGCCGCCGCTCGGCGGGAGGAAGCCCGTGTTTTCCCCGTTCCCGGGCGGCCGGCGCCGGGCGCAGCCCCAGGTAGGTGCGGGCGCGGGCGCGGGGGAGGCGCCGGCCGGCACCGCCGTTACGTAACCGCGGGCGGCCGGCGGGGTCCGCCTGCAGCCCCGCGGGCGGAGCAGCCACAAGTGCAGCGCCCGCCCGGGGCCGCGGGACTGCGGGCCGAGGGGGCGCCCGGGGTCATCCCGGAGCCAGAGGGGCTCCGCGCTGGCCGCGAGCAGGGGAGGCGGCCCGGAGGAGCGGTCGAGACAAAGGCGGCGGCGGCGGGGTGCGCAGGCTGCCCTCGGCGGGCGCGGGTCTCGGCGCTCTGCTCTGGCAACTTGGGGCGTAGAGGGAGAGGGGAGAAAAAAAAGCCGTCGTGTCTCAGCCTGACCGTGGTAGCGATCGCCTTCCAGTGTTACTAGAAGGAGCGCACAAAGAGAGCGGATTTTTGTTTATCTGGCGAAGCACATCAGGAAATTCCCAGCAAATAAATACTGTGAACTCTCTGAAGGAGGAGCTTAGCTGTGGAGTGAAAGCAGAGAATTTTCTAGTCTTGACNGTGAGATTTAAAAGTTTCTACCTCATATATATCAGTTATATTCATTATTCAGGATCTTTTCAGTCTGAAGACATTTGGTTCACCACAACTGTATTCTTTGAGATGTCAATCACTTCAAATAATCTTTTATGCAAAATACCAAGTGAAAATACATTATTATAACAGCTTGAAAGAGAACAGGGAAGAGAGTTACTGTGCCAGTCTTCAGTCATTCATCACCACTAAACTGCATAAAAGAAAAATAATTAAATCATGTCTATGCCTACACAAATATATATATAGTACAATCTAGTATAAGAAAAGTAATTCAGCAATACACTAGAATTCTGAGAGGGCCTCGGTCACTCCTTGTGTTGAAAGATTCATTGGTGCCTCATTTTCATGACGATTGGACCTGCTGACTCAATTCTGTGAAATGATGGTACTTCAAGGGTAAGTAAGTAGATGTTCTTCAAAGGTAAACTTGCAATCGTTTGCCTTCTACATGGATATCCAGTTGTGTAATTTGGCTCCCTCTTGAAATTATTTGCCTAAAACTGAAGCAGGGGACCAAAAGATGGGACACCTATAGCTGTCTGTTATCAACACGTAATGTCCACTGAAGGAAAACAGTGCATGTCCTTGCTCTGGTGAAATAACCACTATTATTTGATCTAAACATACAGCCGAAAACTGTTGTACTTTAGAAGAGGAATTGCCTGTGCACTAGCTATGCTACAACAAAAATATTTTTGCATATTATCCAAATCAGCCAATGAAAACTAACTCACTGTTTTCTTCTAGCACTCCATTAGCCAACAGCTCATTGGAGCCACTACTGGCCAAGGTTCCTCTCTCACCGTGTGGTTTCTTTGACCCTATCTGTCTGGTGTTCACCTCCCATTCCCACAGCTCCAGTTTGTGACAGTGAATCTGCCAATTTTTTGGCAGATGTATGCCTCTATTTTGGACCTGCAGTCCCTTTCAGCTATATATATAAATGGTGGCTGTTCACCCATAGGTTGGAGCTACAGTCATGAAAAAAACCCCAAAGGCTGCAGTGACAGTGACCAGTGGCTCCCCTTGTCGAGACTTCTTTTAAACCCACGAATAGCAGATGAGATTTGGGCGCCAAGTGCTCTCTCCTCAGGTGGACACCGTGATCCATTCATTTGCCAGACCTAGAGGCCCGGGAGCAGCCGCTTGGTCGTTCTCCGGGCGGTGGGAGGAAAGAGCTTCGCTACGAAATTCACCCCTTTAAACCCTGCTGGGAGCTGTTTACGCTCCTCCGGCGCAGCTCCTTGGGGAACCCAGGCAGGTGTGGGACAGTGGAGCGAAAACAAAACGAGGGGAGCAGAAAACCTCGGCGTCACCGCGCGGGCCGCGGCACCGCGCCTGCCGGNAAGCCCGTGTTTTCCCCGTTCCCGGGCGGCCGGCGCCGGGCGCAGCCCCAGGTAGGTGCGGGCGCGGGCGCGGGGGAGGCGCCGGCCGGCACCGCCGTTACGTAACCGCGGGCGGCCGGCGGGGTCCGCCTGCAGCCCCGCGGGCGGAGCAGCCACAAGTGCAGCGCCCGCCCGGGGCCGCGGGACTGCGGGCCGAGGGGGCGCCCGGGGTCATCCCGGAGCCAGAGGGGCTCCGCGCTGGCCGCGAGCAGGGGAGGCGGCCCGGAGGAGCGGTCGAGACAAAGGCGGCGGCGGCGGGGTGCGCAGGCTGCCCTCGGCGGGCGCGGGTCTCGGCGCTCTGCTCTGGCAACTTGGGGCGTAGAGGGAGAGGGGAGAAAAAAAAGCCGTCGTGTCTCAGCCTGACCGTGGTAGCGATCGCCTTCCAGTGTTACTAGAAGGAGCGCACAAAGAGAGCGGATTTTTGTTTATCTGGCGAAGCACATCAGGAAATTCCCAGCAAATAAATACTGTGAACTCTCTGAAGGAGGAGCTTAGCTGTGGAGTGAAAGCAGAGAATTTTCTAGTCTTGACATGGTCCTTTTGTGTGTGTGTGTGTACATGTACATGCACTTGAGCATTTCTGATGCCTTTCTTGTCTCTGTGTCACCAGCTGTCTCCGTTCTCAGCTTCAGGGAAATACTTGCTGTATTTGCTGAAGTACACCAGGCTGAGTTTTTTTTCTCATCACTGAAAGTACATTAGACAGCTAAGCAGAGGAAGAATGTATACCAGCATTTGGGTATAATACATGAAACCAGCCACGTTGTCTAAGTTTATTTTGGAGAAAGAAAATTTCATTAGCACTTAACGACTCTCTTCCTGCGAGGCAGGTCAGTGTATGAATCTTACAGAAGCATATATTAATTATTTAATATAAAGTACAGACAGCATTCCTGTTATATTTCTTTCTTTTGTGAAAATACTGAATTTGGAACTGACTTTTACACATATCATTGCTTGAAACAGAAACAGGAGGGAAAAGCATTGCTTGAAAGAAATCTGAAGATGAGTGCCCACACGCAAACTGCGGAGAAAGGACAGAACACGACACTCCTGTGCCAGGAAAGCTATGTTTGCAGTGGGACGGATGAAGCAATCTTTGAGTGTGATGAGTGCAGGAGCCTGCAGTGCCAGCGTTGTGAAGAAGAGCTGCATCAGCCAGAAAGGTTGCGGAACCACGAACGGACCCGTATAAGACCCGGCCATGTCCCGTACTGTGACTCCTGCAAAGGTGCCAATGGGAACATAATGCATGCCAGTATGACAGGCTCAAGGCAGATAGCAGCTGTGAGGTGCCAGGTGTGCAAAATCAACCTCTGTGTGGAGTGTCAGAAGAGAACACATGCTGGGGGGAACAGAAGGAAGCACCCTGTCACCGTGTACCATGCTGGCAAAGCCCAAGAACAGGAAGAGGAGGAGGCGATGGATGAGGAGACCAAGAGAAGGAAGATGACAGAGAAAGTCGTGAGTTTCCTCTTGGTGGATGAAACTGAGGAGATTCAGGTAAGATTCAGGTTGTGGTTTGTTGTGAACAGGAAAGACGCTTTAGTTTCTTTCTTAGTCTAACAGGCTGCTGTGATGCTTGGTTAATACTTCATGTGTAATTGATGGCAATGGTAACAAAACGATGGCCAATAAAGTACAAGTGCTACTGAGCATCTTGGGCTGAAAAAACACAATGCCTTTGAGTGGGCTTGCTCATGAGTTCCTCAAAAGGTCAAGTCCATTAAAACCTTATGTGTGGCAAGAGTCTCCTCTAAGAGGCTTGGTAAGCAAAGCTGGTGAAAGAATTGACTCTGTACTGACACACAACTAAGATAAGATCCTGTCTGTGCAGGATGCTGATCATTCCTGAACAAAATTGAATACATTGTATTGCAGTAGGTGTCCTGCAAATGGGAGTGCTGGCAGACCATTTCCTGCTTTATGACTGGGAGAGGGCACTGTACCAAGTAGTGCTAATGCAAGACTACAGCCCATTGCTACCATTTAGCACCAGTAAATCCATCTGATTGTTAGGAGTAGAACAAAATAGAAGTAAGTGTCCGAAGTGTTCCATCCAAGTCCTACAGACACCATGGTTAAGCTATATTGCTTGTCACAAAGATTATTACATGTTAGCCTTCTGTTGAAAGAGGAGGAAATTGCCATTGGAGTAGGTCTGCTGATAAAAATGATAGGAACTAGTTGACTAGGAACAGCCTCCCAGGAGGCACAATTTTAGAAAGTCTAGCATTCAATATATGCAGTTATAGAACTCTCCTGTTGGCTCTTACATTTGGTAAGCATTTTAGAAGCAAATGTGTAAAAGCCACAGAGCATATTAATTACACAACTGAAAATTGAACTTTGTTTTCTGACTTCCAGTTTGCATTCCTTATGTTAAACCTCATTCAGGAGACACTGAAAGAAAATGTGTAGTCACCTGGAAACTCAGTATCAGGTTGCTCTAATTTAACATACTCATGCTACCATCATTAAAAAGAATTGTGATTATATATTATATTCTTATTTTTGATAGTTATTATTCTTATTTTGATAGTTATTTGTATCCATAGTAACAGTTGATGTGCCTGTCATGCATCACAAGGAAATATGACTTAAGTATCTCATACCTATTCTGTACTACAGAAGTGGGTGTACATACATATATACATATGTACACACACTTCTGTAGTACAGAATAGGTATGAGATACTTTTATCTCATATTGATGTTGATATATATACAATAGTATAGAATAGTTGCAAGATACTTGGGTCACATTTTTGTCAATTCAAGCTTACTGACTGCTAAACTGTAATGGCTTTTGAAGGGGCAAGGGAGGAAAGGATGGCCATCCTTAGGGTGCACTGACATAGGAGACACTCTATGCAGGACAGCAGTGACTGTGAACTGAGAGCTTGAGTTTCAGGTTTGTAGCAGTCTTAAGTTTGTATGCCTCCAAGCCCTAAGCACACACTTATTTCCTTGTAATGTGTGACAGATGCAACTATTACTTAAAGATACAGACTTTTCAATAATCCTCCTCTGGCCACTAGAGCAAGCTCTGAAATGCCTTGGAACAGGGCTGTCCTGCAAAGCTGCTCACAAACTGTGTCTGTGTGCGGTTGTACTGGTTTAAGTTATATTTATACTCATGAATCTGTAAGCCTTATTGAGGTAGACCTTTGGCTGCCTCCTGCAAGCAAGTGCATTTGCTATTTAAATGTCATGGGCAATAAAGCCAACTTCCTTATTGGGGCAGCACTGGTCCTTTATCAGATCATAGCAATTTGGTCAGAACAGGGCTAGGTTGAAAAAGCTCTCCAAAAATGATCTTATTTCACTATCAAGATGTTGAATCAGAGCTCTTCCATCTGGAGTGATCTTCTCTTCCTCACAGCTGAATACGTATGTGACATCTCACAGCCAGTATCAAAGCAGTTTGAGAGATTTCAATTAAATTATTTTCTGACAGCTGGAATTTAAAGAATGCTTGCTATTATAGTGATAAGTCTGCTAGTGAGCATGAGGACCTTTATTTAGAAAGGCCTGTCAGCTGCCACAGAAGATGTCTTCAGAGCTAAGTTGTCATCTTTTGCTCTTGATAATGCTGAGGAGCCAATTTAGCTATAGGAAAGTGATCATCAGTCTTTTATTTTGTGCTTGTCATTACTTGGGGAGAAATCATTAGACTGTTCTTTATTTAAATCAACTTTTTGTCCAAAAATGTCAAAATATTAGTAACTTGAAATATGGAGGTTAAGAGTTTGAGAGTGTGTGGCTTTTTAAGCTTGAGCAGACAGGATAAGAATTTAACAGAATTATGTGGTTCAGCTATCTTTAACTGTTTAGTGACCTTTGGAACTTGAAAATTGTTGCATTAGTTGGGAAATAAGAGGAAACTGCTCATTTGATATCCATGGTAGATTCTGTAGCAATGTTAAAAGCTACAAAATTACAAATGGTAAAAGCTACACCACCCCACCACCATTC
>VYZR01002677.1:51402-62377 GCA_013400675.1 Oxylabes madagascariensis | reverse complement strand
GTTTTCGCCTTGCTAGTTCTGTTTCTCTAGTTTAACCAACTGGATTAGAGAGGTGTCATTCCTGTTCACCAATGATGTTAAGTCTGTATTGGAACACCTTATAAAAGGTAGTAAGAATTAGACAACAAAAGTTCTCTATGCCTTCTAAAATATATAGAGTCTCTCATCTTTTTTCATGTCCCACAATGACATTAACCTGAGCCTTGCAAGCTGCAGATCATGGAATCATAAAGTCATAGAACGGCGTTGGTTGGAAGGGACCTTAAGGTTACAACTCCCCTGCAGTGGGCAGGGACACCTTCCACTATCCCAGGTTGCTCCACATGTGAGCTCTTGTTTTGCTGTGAATTTCCTATGTGAGTTGAAAAGTCAGCTTTTCTCATATTTACAAGTATATTCCTGTTCTTTCCAATTTAGCACACTTAGACCCTACTGTATTCTAATTTCTGAGCTCTGAAGAAGCTTTGCAAATGCCACTCAGTGGAAACCTATCAGCCTTTAGTGTTACATCAGGGCTGAGAGGTGGTAGAGTGATGCATTTAAGTATCAGAAATTTGGAATTTGGATTGTCAGACTAGATTTCTAAGGGTAACAGAGGAGTGGCAAACCCCTATTTTTATGGCCAGATAAGTGTCAAGCATCTAATTCCCATCAACCTTACCTCTAACCTGCTTATGTATTTCTGAAGTGCTTTAAATTCCCATCTATAAAATAAGAGTAACATAGATAAATATCCTAAAGACTGTGAGATACAGGGCCAGGAGAGTAATGGCAGCCATTGCAGTATCTCAGACTGAGCTGCAAGAAGAAGCTGAAACATGCTAGAGCTGTTCTTATACAGCTTCAGCCTGAACTGAATTTTTCTAAAGAACCCATCTTTCCTCATGAGTGCTCTTCTGGGAAGACATTGGGGGGTGACATTGCTTGTTGGTGACTTGACAGGTGTGTGGGACATAAGGGATGTACCAGGACCTGTGAGACAAGGCTGTCTCAGTGTCTACAGCTGCCTGGAGCATGCCTCAGGTCTAAGACACCATCAGTGTTTCCTCCCCAGGAGTGTTCTCTGGTTTACCTTTCATAGGGGTCTCTCATTCCTGAGAGTAAAAGGCATTTTACAAGCCTGGGTTGAGCTGAGCCTCCAAACTGATGCTAGAATGCCAGGTAGATTTTGTTCTGGAAGATGCAGCACAAATTCATCCCAACAGTTTTCCTCCTCTTGCAGGAAAGACTAAGGCAAGGACCAAAAGTTGATGTAACCTTAGGTTAGTAACACCAGACTAACCACTTGTTCACTGATGTGGCCTCATAGTAAAATGCACTTCTTTCCAATTAATTGATTAATCATTTTTTTCTAACATTTCCAGATATTTTATCTGAATCTAGTAAATTGGATTTAAGTGGTGAGCAATACAGGGGGAATACTGAAGTGAACATTAACAGTGATTTGTTACATAAGATGAACAATAAAGGTTGTCACATAGAGTTGACATAAATGCAGTAGATGCAGTAATTATGTACCTTATTTATTCTAGTTGCTAAATTTTTCAATGCATTGTGCAAAGAGACATCTGCATTTTAAATAAAAATGTAGTTTTAAAAAAAAGGGAGAAATACCAAAACAGAAGATAGAAGAGACAGGGACAATGGCAGAAAGGCAGAAATAAGATGAAATACTGATATCTAGACAGAAAAAGGGAAAGGTCTATAGTAACTAGGTCTTAGCATTGATATTTGTAGATAGTGATAAGATTCCAAGCCAGAAAATTGACTTATTTACATGAGTTTCTCTTGACAGAGCTCTTCTCCAAACACCTTTTTAGACAGTTCTCCTGTGCTCCTCCTTCATGTGAGGGAAGGACTGTTCCAGTGGTTTGACTTTCTTGGGCTTGTTAAAATGCAGCTAACATAGATTAAACAGAACCCTTAGAGTTTGCTAATCCAACAGCAGACCATTCCCACTTTTGGAGGGTTTGTTTTCTACCAGCTTAGGGGGTTGAGCTGGGTCTCTGAAGGGTTAGCCAGGAGCTGGTGTGGCACGAAGGGAAGCAGGAGAAGCAGCCAGCTGGTGTTGCAGAGGCAGGGCAAGGATGTCCCCTTCGGTGGAAGCTGGCTGCTAGACTGTTTGTCTGGTGTTGGGCAGAAACAAAGCAGTTTGTGAAGAATCAGAGAAAGTGTTGGAAGAGCAGGAGAGAGCAGGCAAACAACAGTCTCAATTTCATCTCCAGAACAGCCAGAGCCACCCACATGGTTTGTGGGAGACAAGCTCAAACCTGTTAAATACTAGAGATGAACTCAAAGCCAAGACCCAGGTGTGCTCCAAATACTTGTCACATTTCCTGAGTGAACCTCTCTCATTTTGCTCTGAATTATATGACACTACTAGTAGGAAAATTAAATGGAAAAGAGAAATTTGTTTTCTTCCAAGATTCAACTAGAACTGAAAAAAACTCCTTAGAATTCAAGTCCTGTGAGACGTACTGACAGTTGTCAATATTTGGGACTGAATTATATCTAGCCTTAATAATTAATGATTGTTGTTAACTGCTGCCCAAGCAGGTGGAAAGCAGTATGCAAATTATCCCATTATAATTTTTTTTTCCAGCTGCAGGGCAGAACAGTAGTGCATAAGGACAACCCCCCCCCATCAGGTGTGCTGGGGCAAGCACACTTTTTGTTCCTGCCAAGGGAGATGCTGCTTGTGGGTCAGTGGTGGCTCATGTGCTTCTGGTAGGAACTGGAGGAACTGTGCCTCCTGCCAGCCTTGAGCCATGTCCTCTCTGAAATCGCTCTTCTCACCATGACAGCCCTTCTCTGTGCCGTTGACAAACTGCCTTGGTGCCACCTATGAACACATATGGGTTTACAAGTCCTTCAGTGTTGCACCAAGGCAGTGCATCTGCTGCAGGCAGGATCAAACCCCTGTATTAGCCTGGACATGGGAACAGAACTGGGACAACATTGCCAAAAGTATTTCTACCACCCTTCATTGACACCTCCACTGAGGACTTTTTGGTGCTGCACATCTCTTCCCAAAGAAGTCTTCACTAATGTTTCACTACGAAGTAAGAAAAAGCAAATATTAGGATATGGCACAAAAAGAGAAGGTTAAATTTAGCATGTCAAATTATTGTTCAAACATTGCAGCGTGCAGTAATAAAAGCGCCTATATTACATTCTGTACTATAACTTGGATTACATGCCCAGGGCAAAATAGTAGAAATCACATTTGATGTCTGCTGAGGAGTGAATCCTTTGTTGTGCCTTTTCACCTAAAGTGTAGGAGGGACCAAGAGGGGAATGACTGGAACAGGTGCCCTTAGCCAGTGGGAACCCACTTTATGAGCAAAGTCATATTTTGGGCTGTGCCAGCAGCCTGGTGCACTTCTCCTGCTGTCCTCTGAATAAAACCAGAAAGAGAGATATGGGAGGGAACTGGGAACTGATACACATCTTGAGACTCAGTATCCTGGAAGCATAGCANATTCACTGGACATGGGAACAGAACTGGGACAACATTGCCAAAAGTATTTCTACCACCCTTCATTGACACCTCCACTGAGGACTTTTTGGTGCTGCACATCTCTTCCCAAAGAAGTCTTCACTAATGTTTCACTACGAAGTAAGAAAAAGCAAATATTAGGATATGGCACAAAAAGAGAAGGTTAAATTTAGCATGTCAAATTATTGTTCAAACATTGCAGCGTGCAGTAATAAAAGCGCCTATATTACATTCTGTACTATAACTTGGATTACATGCCCAGGGCAAAATAGTAGAAATCACATTTGATGTCTGCTGAGGAGTGAATCCTTTGTTGTGCCTTTTCACCTAAAGTGTAGGAGGGACCAAGAGGGGAATGACTGGAACAGGTGCCCTTAGCCAGTGGGAACCCACTTTATGAGCAAAGTCATATTTTGGGCTGTGCCAGCAGCCTGGTGCACTTCTCCTGCTGTCCTCTGAATAAAACCAGAAAGAGAGATATGGGAGGGAACTGGGAACTGATACACATCTTGAGACTCAGTATCCTGGAAGCATAGCAAATCTTACTCAAGGCTGAGGTAGTCATTCAGAAAACAAGAATACTCCCAAGAAATGCCTTCATGGAGGATATAGAATCAAAGCTTTGAAGGCAGAAGTTAATCATTCAATGATATTTGACTGAATACAGTATGTTGCAAACAACCTCACCAAAAAAAAGTAAAAAACAAACCAAAAACACCACAAAAAACTAAAACCAAAACCTCAGAAAAGAGTGAGATCTACTTTCTTGGTTATTCCCTATAATTACTCACCCATTGCAACCTGAGATTTTTTAGATCTCATTTGGGCTGCAGGAATATTTCTCAGCAAGCTCCTCAGAGCAGCCAACTGCAAAAAAAAAATTGAAATATGATAAGCGTGTAAGAGTATTAAATGATAGCATTCTCCATCACCCACAGCCTCTGTCAGTTGTTTCCAGGCCAGATGAAGCTAGAATGTACGTACAGCTGTTCTGAGTTGTAAAATACATTTTGAAATGGGATTGATTTGTCTGTGTTTCATGAGATTGAATAAAGCAAAAGAAAAAATGTAAAAAGTCTTGTCTTTTTTCCAAGCATTTAATAGAAATAGTCTAACTGGAACATAATAGAGATGTGCTTTCAGCACACAGATGTGCTGTAGTGAGAGCCACGTTTTATGTAAGCTGCTTATTCTTTTGTGCAGTGTCAAGAACTGAATGTACTTTCATACTCGCTTTTTTGGCCTTGACATGAACTAATGTCAAAGCTAATGAAGACCTGGTGGTAAATCCTTTTCAGCACTGCTAATGAATGTGACCATTGTGGAGCTGTTCCTGGCTGTCTAATCGTCTTTGGGAAATTGAGCTTTTGATACATAGACCTTGTATTCTGAATTTTGATTTCTGCTACAAAATTTGCTGGTGTGATTCATTATTTAGGGGATCAGAAAGGTGTCCAGGTCACACACTGCAGAGTATTTTCAAAGCAGATTTTATAGTGATCTTCAGTGGGTAAAGTCATTAAGTGTATGATGAGTGATCTGAACAGAATTACATGGGCAAAAGTTCACGCCAGCATCTCTTACCTATAAAAATGCATTTTAGTAGAAAACTGATCTACAACTGGAATTTTTTTTCACATGCAAGGCAAAATATGCAGAAGAGCAACTGAGCCTGATCATCTTCTTCCAGTTCCATTGTTTGCCTTATAGATAGGGTTTTGTATTATGGCTGTCTAGATTTTACAACCATAGATGTGCCAAAGCTCTTGACTGGTTCATTCAGGTTGATTAATAAACAACATATAAAATGTCTACTTTCTTCAACACCTGCACGCTCTGTTTGTTCGTGTTTTGCAAATGTAAGAGGTACAGATACGTGCTTTGACTTTGATCCTGTAAACCAAAACTGTTCAAGTGGTAGATCTGATCTAGGTTTGGACAGCAAAGAGATGTTTCCCAGATTTCCCCTGAAACCCACATTTGTGTGGATGAGCCTCTGTTTTCAGTTGTTCTCCCAGCTGGTCTGGGAGCAGCTGCACATGCAGGCAGTGCAGGTGGTGGGCAGAGCTGGACCCAGCACACAGCTTTCCAGAATATGAGCCCATGGAGCTTGGTAAAAATAGAGGTGCTCCTGCAGTATCTTGACAGTATCTTGCAGTATCTTGTCCCTTGAGTATCTTGACACCTGCACTGGGGTTTTCCTGGCAGAGCTTTCCATGGATTTCACATGGCATTCGGCTCCACAAGAAATGCCAGAACAGGAAAGAACACAGTGCCTGCTCCCTGTCCCCCCATTTTCACCCTGCTCCATCTTCACCTCTTACCAGCAACTTATTCTTGGTGGGGGGTAGATCACAGAGCCACAATCCTGGCTGAGCAACTTCTGCTGCAAGGAGATGGTTAACACTTCATCCCAGGCACCAAGTGCCTTTGTGCACCCTAGGGTCCTGTGGAGACAGGCAGATTTCTTAGAGAGACTCTCTTCTGATGCTATAAACTGTGATTCAGAGTGATGACAGTACTTTAGCAGCAAATAGAGCCTACCAAATTTCTTTGGTTTTTCTTTGTAATTGAAAGAACTCCTAATTTAAAATAACAAAGTGTGAACTTTATTTCTCTCTCCTCTTTTTGCTCAGAAATCGAAGCAAAGGAAGCGTGTGACTGGTTACGTGCAGCTGGATTTCCCCAATATGCTCAGTTCTATGAGGGTAAGTCGGTCTTTCTCATCTTTGTGCAGTTCTGAAAGTGCACTGGGCCCTCGCCAGGAGAGCTCACAGTTGGCCAACTCCACATTTGAGTGAGTTATGGCCATGGCTGGATGCTTCACAAAGCCTCAGCTGCTGGAGTCATACCAGTGCATAAAGAAAAGTAAGATTCTTACCCCTGTAGCCACGGGAAGTTTAAAAAAAAAAAAAATAAGGGACATAGCTTGTGTAAACCTCAAACTTTAGCAAAAACAACTACAAAATATCTAAAACATGAGTCTATTTTCTAAAAACTGTCTGAACTGTGCCTGAAATAAGATTAAAAGACTAGAAGTTATTGAAAATTTCAGTCATGCCAAAAGTAAGACTGAAAAACTGCAGAGTTACCAAAAGTGAATAATCTGAGTTGCATTTCACATTTACAAAGTAAGAAAAGCTGATAGTTCAGTGCTAACTCAGTGCAAATGGTGGTGTCCCCTTCCTAGGTGTATAAAGTTCATGCCCAGGGAAGCAGTATCCCTGAGGGCAGGGCGAGTGGTTGCACTGCTGCTGTGTTCAGTAGTAGTTTGGGGACTGGAACTGGGTTTTTCCTGCTTTCCCCAGGCTCAACACTGAGGGAAACTGCGGCTGAGCCTCGTTTTGTCCCAAAATGTGTGTTCTCCTTGCCAGAGACACAGAGCCAGCTCAGGCCCACTCAGGCTTATTAACTGAAAGGCAGCTCCGCCAAACACCTCTGGACACCTTCCAGGGTCAGCATGAGTCTGGAGGCAGCACAGATCCACGCAGGGAATGAGGGCCAAGGAGCCTCATGGGTCAGAGCCAAGTCTTCAGGGAGTCAGCTCAGATGCCATCCCTCCCCTCATGTGAGGTTGAGAGTGGCAGGATGCTGAGGACCCCCATGGCCAGCTGAGGTCCACCAGGGCTCCGGTGCTGGGTCCTGTTGGGCTGCTCAGGTGCCTGGGCACAGGAGCACCATTCAGAGATGCTCAGGGGTCTCCACAGGAGGCAGGCAGACTGTGTTAAATCCAGCAAGGAACTAAGACTAATAAGCCTGCCAGACCAAAACTGACACAAATTCTATCTACCACAGTCCCTGGGTTGCCAGTAGTACTTTTGTGTCTGCCTTGTACTTGGGGTATGTCAGATACTGACTCCAACAGAGAAAGGAACGCCTGCTGCCTGCTTAACTCAAAGGGATGTTCTGTCCGAAAAAACAACCTGTGCTGGGCTCCAACAGTTCCTGTGCAGTAATATGTGCTCTAGACAGCCTATGTCTCCGAAAACAAGGTGCTTTTCACAGGCATCTATTTTGTTAGTGTTGAGCAGTAGTGTCTGAAAATGCTGGCTGAAGTTCCTGTATCCCAGCGTCCTGCTGAGGTACCTAAGCATGGCAGAGCAGTCTGGAGAGCAGCCACAGCACTGGAACCCATCCCACTGTTACAGAGCTGTGTCACTTTTCATTACAAATGTCAGCTTCCAGCATACTATTCTTTTTAGCTAATATTGGGGATTACAATCCAGTTGGGTGGGTTTTTTGCAGGGGGGGGGTTTGGGTTTGTTTTTGGTTTTGGTTTTTTTTGGGTTTTTTGGGGGGTTTTTTTTGTGTTTTTTTTGTTTGTTTGTTTGTTTTTTGTTTTTTGTTTTGTTTTGTTTGGTTTGGTTTTGTCTGTCATTTGAGTAAGCCTCTGTCTGAAATCACTGTTATCTGGATCTGTTAAAAAAAAAAAAAAAAAAAAAAGCGCAGAACATTTCTGGGGCTTGGGCAAAGCCTGTCTAGCAAATAACTCATTAAGTCACTGTAATGAGAAGGGAAAACCTTGTTGCTCATGTAGATAAAGTAAGTGTGGTGCTAATTCCCTGATCTCATCCATTTGTGCAAGGTGCTAAAATGAACGGCTAACAGTTGAGTATTTTTCAAAGCCAAAACAAATTCCTTTTCCTGTCACTCTAATGCACTGGACGTTCAGCTATAACTTTAACAAAAAAAAAAGAAAAAATAATATGGTTTCGGAAAGGGTCACAGATACAGCTGGAAGGGAGCCAGAGTGAAATTGGTCATACTAGATTTCAGTGAGCAAGCACATTCAAAGCTATTTAGATATAGACAATGTATTTTCATTTGAGTAGCAAGCAGTCATCTTAATACTGTGTCTCATTTTACAGACTCCCAGTTTCCCATTGACATTGCTGCAGTAAAGAAAGATCATGATTTTCTTGACAAGGACCTTGTAGAACCTCTTTGCAGGTAAATAACACTCAAAGTTTCTTTTCTGAAAATTTAAAAGCATGAGCTGATTTTTAACTGTTGGCATAGCAGCAGTAGAGATGTGTGCTTGTCCAGGTGCATTGTGATGTGATCACCATTCTGAGTTAGTTTCTCTTACAGAAGATGCTGCAGTAGGGACCCACTACACTCACAGAAAGCGTCACATGATTTGAGAAGACCCAAATCCATTGGATTTGAAACAGATACTTTTTAAGAACTAGCAGTAGTGCAAGCAAACCCTGAATAAATGAGAGTCACATTTGAGTTGCACATTAATAACTCTTATGTCTAAGTACAGCAAAAAAGATGAAATTTCATTGCAGAGAATTCAGCAAGCCCTTTTCTCTGGCAGCCAGGCACACTTTTCATGCTGCTATGATTCCCTTGGTACTCTCATTTGGCACCAGTAACAGAAGTGGGACCAGACCCAGTACTACAGACCCCCCAGTACTACAGACTCCCCAGTACTACAGACCCCCCAGGACTACAGATGCTACAACTGATCAGTGCCTTGCCCCTCCCAGCAGTCCTGTGTTTGCTGTTTATCTTGCTTTTTGTACTCTGTGATAAATATACCATGCTGCATTGCTCAAGTCCTGTCCCCCAGGACCCAAGACACAGCAATTCTGTGGCAGTTTTGCAAAACCACATTGCAGAGACATTGTTCCCTTCTTCTTTCCCCTGTGCTCAGCTCAAGCTGTGTTCTGCTCCTCTCCTCTTCCAGTGAGGACAAAGGAGCATCTGGCCCTTAACCAAGCAGGCTTCGTTACATGTTATGGAAACTTTCACAACACCAACATCAAGATAATTGGACAAAACTCTATTTCCCTTTTTGCAACTGTGGCTAAAGTCAGCAGAGATGGCTTTAGGAGATGCTGTTCTACATCATACTGTACATTGCAAGGATTAATGAGTAGTTTGTGGTGGAGGAATGCAGAGAAGGTTTCTGAGAATCACCAAAAATAGGGCTGGAAGAGACCTCATCTAGTCCGCGTCTCCATCCCAGTCTATGCTTCCCTTCCTGGCAGATCCAGGTAGTTTCTGGGCACAGCTGTCGGATTGCTTTCCCAAAACTCCCCTGCTGCAAGTGGGACCTATTCTTCTCATGCTGTCTATTATGGCTATGGGTAACAGAATATTCTCTTTCCCTGTGTAATAGCCTTTGTGTCTGCAGATAAATCAGTAGGAAAGACTTGGATTCTCCAGTGATCTCTCTCACAGATGCCTGAGAAAAGAATTAACTGCAGACTTGAACCACTGCTCTTCTGTGCTGCTTGCTGAGAGAGATTGCTATGCCCACACATGAGAAACCTTCTTCCCATACATATGTACATCCCCCTGCTTTAGTCGGACATGATGGAAGACATACTTTGCTGCAGTTTGGGAATGGGAAAGTGAGAGAGGAGATTGAGATCTCTTCCCCTCTGCCCTTTCCCACAAAGTTGAAAGGACCATTAAAAATGCAAGAATGATGTCTGTTTCTGCCCCTTTCTTGTGAGCGAAAACAGTGAGATATAGTCACTTCATAGCTCTGTGACTCTCTCTAGTTATTCTTCTCTGGAGTAATTGGCAATGGTGATGCTACAGGCATGGTCACCAGGCATCCAACNCTGACTAATAGTGCATTCAGCACATAGTGCTGAACAAAATGGGCTTCTCATTTTTTTTGGAAGATAATTTTAAAGCTGAAATGCCAGCATGGATAATCAGTTTGAGCAGTTTTAGCTCTGAATAGTAATAGCATAAACACTGAATTTCTCTGCTCTTGTGGGTTGAAATCAGACCCTCAATCTCATTTTATAATCAGTTTTCTTCTGGCATTGAAGTATACTAGACAATGTGAGGCACAAATGAGGAAGAACCTTTTTTTAAGGCAGCTGGTAGTATTTTAGTCAGAAAGTCTAAGACTCCCTGTTGTAAAAGATTTCAGTGACCTTTTTGAGATAGTGTAACTTTCCTGCTGTTTACAATATAATTTGAAAATTTGGCAGAGTAAAAACCAAATTTGAGGCCTTTGGGTTANATGGAAGACATACTTTGCTGCAGTTTGGGAATGGGAAAGTGAGAGAGGAGATTGAGATCTCTTCCCCTCTGCCCTTTCCCACAAAGTTGAAAGGACCATTAAAAATGCAAGAATGATGTCTGTTCCTGCCCCTTTCTTGTGAGAGAAAACAGTGAGATATAGTCACTTCATAGCTCTGTGACTCTCTCTAGTTATTCTTCTCTGGAGTAATTGGCAATGGTGATGCTACAGGCATGGTCACCAGGCATCCAACACCTACACAGCTAGAAATGGGAACAGCTCACTCTCGCTCCTCCAGCCTCTCTGTAGACTCACAGATACACCTACAGATATACTACGTTGATATATTTATGGGGATTATTTTACAAACTGAGAAGCTAGAGACTTGGTTGGCTGGGAGTTTTTTCTCTTTTATTAAAATATGAGGGTTTGGAAAATTAACTAGCAGCTGGATAGATGCACTCATGGGAAAAAATGCTTTA
>VYZR01002677.1:31304-46716 GCA_013400675.1 Oxylabes madagascariensis | reverse complement strand
GGGGTGAATTTAAAAGCTGGAATTGAACTCCCAGGCGCCCAGTAAAAAGTAGTTTCGGTTTTGATGGAGCAAGTGTGGAAATGTAGCTACTGACTTTTTCCTTCAGCACAGGCCAGCTGACAAAGAGGTTCAGGGACTCTAATATTAGCCAATATTCACCACTCAGAGGAAGCTGTCCCCAAAGATAGAAAGCTGAATTCCTGGGCTGGAATCCTTTGAAAATGTGGCTGTGCCTCTGAATACTTGGAATTGATATCAATACACACATTTAAACATTTTGTGCTCAAAAGAAGCACTGAACATTATTGAGCCCCAGGGCCCCAAGAAAATGCCACTTTGGGTTGAGAAATTCTGTGTTTGGGCAAAAGAGGAGTTTTGGAATAATAGATGTAATCCCAGAAGAAGATTTGCGGGCAGAAGGCTGCAGATATAGCTACACAGCCACAAACCCTGGAATTTATTTCAACATTGCTATCACACATACAGGGTGTGCTTGTGCATACATTATACCCAAATTAATACCATGAGCACAGGGCTTTTCTGATGCAGCATAACAGATTTATTGGCTTGAGTTAGGCAGGAATATTTGATCTACAAATGAGCAGATGATATTTTGAAAGGGAATTTGTTTTAAGGAAGATCCACATTTAGTGGGTTGGCTCTTTGTTAGTGGTGGCAATTTGGAAGGTATTGTAATATTGGAAGTTCTGCGGAGGAATATGCTAATGCTATAATCTTCTTATGTTATGTGAGAGATTATATTATTGATCTGATACTTTTTTCATGTGTCCTTGTAAATTACCACATGCATTTCAAATGCTAAATTCTGGAATTTGGAAACCTCTCCCTGTGACCCAAAAGCAACAGAGACAGGTCTTGCTATGAAGACACAGGAGATGCAGGCAGCCAACAGAGGAGTGCTGCAGACACATGGCTCTCTCACTCTGTCTCCCTTTGTTTTGAAATTCAGTCCTAGATATGGAAAATTTTCAAAGTCGAACATATTTAACTTTGAGCTTCTGCTTTTAGAAGTTGGATGGTTTCATGGATCGGGATCTTTAAGTATAAATAAAACCAAATCAATTACCATTACCACAGTAGGTTCCCTATTGAAAGAGCATGTTTACTTGTCCTCTGGCTGTCCTTGCACATGGACACACACACACACACACAGATTTTTATTTCAACTCACTGTCATCACAGGATAGCCTTGGATTTAAGGAGCAGAAGCCTTACAGAGACTCTGGTAATATCAGTATGAACATCGTCAAAAATAGCTAAAAATGTTTATTTGAAAATGTTAGATTTTTTACATGGTGGATGTGTTAACCTGTGTATAAGATCCACAGATAGGAGAAAAGAAACTATTGGCTTTGGAGAAACTTTTAAGCAAGAAGTTTTTGTATCAGCTTTTTAAAGGAGGTGCCAACTGCCAGAAGTGAGGAGCTGCAGCTGGCTTTTTGTTTGGTCTTTCACCAGTGCTTTGAAATCCGCATTTTAGAACAATTATGTTATGGTCCTACATAAGGCAACTCACCTCCTTCTCTTGTCATTTCCCCAGCTATCATAGGTGTTTGTTTATAGTTGTTTCCTGCGCTAAATACGGAATTGTCTATGAATTAAAAAGCAAGCTATCAAACCTGGCTATCAAGTAAAGTGAAACTAATGATCCCTTTTCATGCAGTGGTCATATAGCTGGAGTAGATGACCAGTATCCTTTCTGAGGCTGTAATGTGTGGTTGGCACCCTACAGTAAGATAAGAGAAAATGTTTTGAACTTGCAAAGAATCATGCCCTTTAGTCAGAGGCTGCTAATCTTTTGAATTTGCTTTGCCCTGTAGACGACTGAACACACTGAACAAGTGCGCCTCAATGAAACTCGATGTGAACTTCCAAAGAAAAAAGGTAAGGGAACTTCATTAAATACAACCTGGCTTTTGTGATAAGACCACCCCGATTTAGCCTTTAATTCAGTAATGCTCTTAAAAGTAAGTTAAGTTTATTTTACTTTGAACATGCATGTCAGCATTATCTGGGTGCATGATAATGTGAATTGCTGAATCTTGAAATTATAAATAGAATAGAAACTGTGAGTAAATGCTATGTGTGTTAGAAGGGCTCACACAGTACTTAAACTCTATATGTGCAATTAAAGTTAGTGGGTGAGAAGACAGTAAAGCTTCATTAGACTGGCTTGTTTGTCAATGCCATATGATTACGGAGTGGAAAATCCTGCTCAGAAAAAATGGAAGGTGCTCAGATGAAAATAACAGCTTTTCTTTGTTTCTTGTACTGACTTCTTTCCAGTTAAGAATATGAAAATAAACTCTGTCATCCTTACAAGCTCCTGTGTAACATGGGAATTATCCGAGCATAAAGGGTTTCAGTGAGGGCTGCAGAAACAGCCTGTTGATTTTCAGAGTTTTGTAACATGTCCAGCATTAACTGTTGACCGTTTGGTTTTCTGGTCACAAATTCCCCCAAGTCTTTGAGTGTTGTACAATGGTAGTTGTCAGCGCTGAGAAATCTTGGTTTCTGTTTTTTCCTCCCTAGAGTGTTTGTCTAGTGCTTTTTAAAAACTGCTTCTGAGAGCTGCATTTTTGATGTCTTTGCAAATTCAATCTCATCAAACTCTATTCAATGTTTGAGGAAACTTGAACAGAGGATGGGTTTAATGTCCAGATACCCTGCTTTGGCACGTCTGCTTGTTTCTCTGTGTACTAGCCTCTTTAGCTTCTATTTTGTCCATCTCCTGGAGCTGCAGGGACTTCTTTTCACTGCTTCAGGGGTTTTTCTTGTCTTGGGTTTTATGTTGTGTTAAAAAGGGAGGATTTTTTTTTTAATGTTTGTTTTTCATTAATTTTTTGCTGCCACTCCTCCCTGTTCTGAATGGACTGAAGTCCCCAGCCGCTGTCCTTGCAGATGACCATTAATTTGTGATGGAAGAGAGTACCTACTTGGTACTCTGTCAAGGGGACAGAAGGTAGTCCATACCTGCACAAGGCCAGAGAAAAGCTGAGCACAGAAAAATGTAGACAAGGAGGAGTTGAAGGAGATTTTAGTCCACAGATACACAGCAACTGAAAGTAGAAGAGAATGTGGGTGACAGAAGAAGAGGAAGGAGAGCCTGCTGACAGGAGGAAATGTAAATGCAAGTGTAAAAGCCAGAAACTTTGAACTTGATCACCAAACTAAATAAATCTTTCGCTGTAGATACTGCCTTTTCTAATAGTCTCTCTGGTGATCTGAGCAATGAAATGCAAAATCAGCCTGCTTTGGAGCTTCAACATAACAGGTATGCACAGGACTAGCTCAGCTACTTGCGTGATTCACCAAAATATGGCCAAGCAAGCTGCCAGGCAAGGTTCCTGTGAAAGCCAGCACAGCATGAGCGTTCCCCACTGCCCACTCTCCCACCCAGACCATTCCCCCGTGGGCTGCTGTCTTCCTTTGGCTTCATCAAGATGCAAACAGAAATCCTCATGTATGTGTTGCAAATATGTCCGTAAGCGATTTGGACAGACAGAGATTAGCCTTTGGATTAACTGCCTTCTGCAGCTGTCGATTTATGAGAATTCCTGCCCCCAGCTGGAAAAATGTGGCAGAATTCCACCACAAATAAATCCACTATTTGCCTTTTGTTAGCATCCCTCTGTATTTCAGGCAAGTACACCCTCAGTCAAAAAGCTGTACTATTTTAAATCAGCTGTGACAAATCTGTGAATCAAAACCTCTTTCTCTTTGGCAAATGTTACCACTCACTCCTCAAGAAATTTGCCCCTTCTCATCCTCCCAAACATAATGGTATTAACTGGGCTTTTGAATATGCTCCAAAGCCGTGCACTTGATTTCACCCCACGTCAGTAGGAATATACAGTCACTGCTCCAAAATGTCTGCTCTGCCTGTGTCAGATGAATCATTGCTTTCAGACCTTCTCTTGATCCGCTGTCCCCCTAGCTGGTGACATGTGAGTGGGCTAAGTGCTCTCAACATTTTTTTTTGGACAGTTCCGTTTGTCAGGACACTCAGATATCTGACAAGAACAGTGGGTCATTCAGGATGTTTGTGGCTTCCAGAATTTCTACTGATTTCATCAAAAGAGAAGCACAGTATGTCATAGGACTCACAGTGCAGATGAATTTGTAGTGAGTCACCATAGCAGTATTTCAGCATCCAGATATGTCATTTCATATTTGCCTGATTTTGCTTCTGATGAAATAGAAGTAAGTTTCTTTATCAATTAAAAAGAACCCAAAACTAAGCTTTTATTTAATTGAGCTGAAAATTTTGTCACTGAAAAGGCTCTGTGTTTTCTAAGTGACTCTTGGGCAAAATGTAATCCTGTCTTTGCTGTGGTTAGAGGCAAAACTTGTTTACTACCAATATCCATTTCTGTTCATCTCTGCTTTGTCAAAAAAAGAAAACTCAAACAAACAAAACAAAAACAAAAAAACCACAAACTTTTGATTTAAAGTATATTTACCACTAAATTTATTTTTATTTCTGTCTTCTGCTCTGTGCTGTCTTCTTGGTGTTTTTGCAATGTCTCTACCACTTTGGCTACTTTAATCGTTTCCAGCTTGTAGAAAATACAGGCTAAATCCTGTCAGGTCATACAGTAATGTCAGTGCAGCTACAGGGATTTGTGTCAGCCAAGAATCTTCTTTAAGGTCCCTTTGGCATATTGCAATGTAGAACAAATTTTAAAATATGTTTATCCTACTGGCTGGTGCTACCAACGCTTCAGCAGTGGTATGCTTTGTAGATATAATTACCACTGCTAAATATTTAAAAGTACGTACCCTTGCGGTTTTTAAAATATCTACTTTGTGGCACTACTAAGACCACAATAAATGGATTTTTAAGTTCCTGAGGCTGTGCAGTCCTTTGGTCCATATATGCATACAGCAAGCTGTGGAGTTAAAACAAAGGTAGAGCTGTCTGATATGCCATTTCTTCCCTGCAGACAAAATGGCCAAAGCAATATTAGCCATTTCTAGCCCTTTCCCTCATACTTCACTAGGTGCACAGTTTTTCTCTCTAACAAGCCACAGAATGAGGACCTCCATTCATTCCTGTAAACTCACAGGAGCACTGCACACCTCAACGTTAACAAAAGAAAGCAGAATGCCTAAACCCCAAATTTCACAGCTATATTTTATTTTATGGTTTGGACATAATCTAAAACATCTGGCTGACTTGAAGTAATAAACTGGCAAAAGTTTATGGCATCAGTGAGACCTGGCACGCTACTGATCCCAATCTCCAGCTTTTGAGGTTTCACATTATTTAAGGTTTTGGGTGCTCTTGTAAAATTTGGTTTACATTTTTCAATAGACAGGCCAGCAAAGATCTAGTCAGAGATTGGAGATAACTTTACCATCGAAACTTCATATAAAAATACTTCTAATAATAGACTTTAAAATGAGAATTTTTCCAGTCCCAAAATAGTCTTTCTGGTTTAGCACCTCATTTTAGTCTGACAGCCTGTCTTATTTTACTGCCTTCATACTGCTTCCAAGAATGTGAAGAGCTGTTTGGATGTCATGTAGGTGAAGTTAGTTTGTTCTGCTTTAAAACAAATGCACAAGAATAATGCAGTATAACTCCAGTTCAAAGTCAGGAGAAGGGTACTCATTAGCAACTGTGGGCTTCATGCTGAAGATGTATCTTTTTTGTTTGAGCAAACAGATGAGAAAAATGTCATGGGGTGAGGTTTTTATCTAGTTTTTTTTTCAAGACACACATTCTCTGCATTGCAGAGTAGCTCCTGAAGCTGCCTAAACATAAGCACAGCTCTGCACACCTCCGGCAGATGGATGAGACCAGGAAGGGCTGTGGGGCTGCTGCTGCCTCGGGAGAGGTTGGAGGAAACCAGAGGCAGTGGGGCAGGCTGCAGGTCACCAAGTTTGGGGTGCCTCTGATGATGATGGTAGTGAAGACAATGGTTGCCACTGTAGGAAAGCTCACCTCAGCTGCAAATGCTGCCCCATCCCAGCCTGAGCTTGGCTGCTCCTCCTGCCCACACCCCATGGCTGCCTTCTCTGCTTCCCTTTGGCTGCACTCAGACACACCCTAAGCAATACTGCCAAATATTTTTGTTGATGTTGTTGCTCTTTTAAAATCATGGTTCTTTATCTGTAGTTATGTTCCTGAAACATAAATCTTGTTAGATGTATCTGGCCTGTGAAGTTCATAGATGTTTATTTAGTTCTCACTGCAAAACTACGTGCAACACCAGATATTTGCTGTCTTGGATTTTTAAATGGCTTACATTGATGTAGTACCCAGCTACTTCCCTGTCTTTATATGTGTATCTTAACACCATCCCTGTAAATCAGGAATCCTTTACTTTGGCCTTTCAAAGCAATTTTTTCCTAAACAGTCACTGTGGGCATCAGCCCTACACAATTCAGTGCACAGGCAGTCCATGGAATCCAAGAGGTATCAGTGGGACTTCTAACATGGAACAGGCTTTTATTCCTTTTTTGTTAAGACATTTGGGGTCTTTACAATTAAATGAAAGAGGGTGTTATGAAAGGACTGATGACCAGTCTTCCACAAACTTGGTTCAGAGAGACTTTGTTGCTCGTCTGGAGCAGCCCAATCACGTTAATTCAAATATCAAGTTAAAGCACACAATTTTAACATGTGCCACTTGCTTTTTTTACAGAGTGAAGATTCAGATGAGGAAGACCTCTGTGCTATCAGTAATAAATGGACTTTCCAAAGAACCAGCAGACGATGGTCTCGGGTGGACGACATTGACGCTTTGCTTCACCGATCTGACAGACATGGCTCTTCTGGGGACATTAAAATGAAAAACACGACAAGCAGTGAGAGCGTCCTTACAGATCTGAGTGAACCTGAGGTCTCATCGATCCACAGCGAGAGCAGTGGGGGCAGTGACAACAGGAGTCAATCTGGCACCAGCAGCGCTGCCAGGAAGGCCTGCGACTGCTCTGCCCATCATGATGTGGAAAGCACCCTGCTGCAGGACTCCACTGCAATAAACACAGCCCTGTCCCCCAAGGATGGCCTGAAGAATGAAAATCCAACACGAGCCAGAGCAAAAACCTTTCTAAAACGCATGGAGACACTAAAAGCAAAAGCTGTGCATGGAAAATTAAAAGGCTCAGGAAGAACAGGTCCTTTAGAGATCAGTGGACCGGTTCTCCAGTTTGAGCCAAAATCCTTGAAAGACATGCACTGTGTGCAGATAGTCAATGGTGATCTCCAAAATTTGGGGCAAGATTCAGTCAAACGAGGGCTTCCCTTTCCTGCCAAATCCAGCAGTGACAGCAGTCAGTCCGAAAACAGCAGCAGTGGGGTGAGCACGCCGTGTTTGAAGGAACGCAAATGCCATGAAGCAAACAAGAGAGGTGGGATGTACCTAGAGGACCTGGATGTTCTGGCAGGAACAGCCTTACGGCAAGTGATGGACCAAAACCGCAAAAATGAATTTCATTCCCAAGAGAACTTGGTTGTGCACATTCCCAAGGATCACAAACCGGGGACCTTCCCAAAGGCACTTTCTATCGAAAGCCTCTCACCTACAGACAACAGTAGCAGTGTAAACTGGAGGACAGGCAGCATCTCTTTGGGAAAGCAGAACTGCTCTACTCCAAAGGAATCCGGGCTGATGGCTTGCTGTCCTAAAGAGAGCAGGATTAGTATTTATGACAATGTGCCAGGCTCCCACTTGTATGCTAGTACTGGGGACCTCCTGGACATAGAGAAAGATGTCCTTTTTCCTCAGTTAGATGACATTTTGCAGCATGTCAATGGACTGCAGGAGGTGGTAGACGGGTGGTCAAAGAAGGTGTTGCCAGGTCTGCCAGTTGGTGATGTGTCAGTCAGGGAATCCCCAGCATTGCCTTTCCAGTCGCCTACACAGATCACTCTCGATTTTGAAGGAAACTCTGTGTCTGATGGCCGGACCACCCCAAGTGACATGGACAGAGATGGAACATCCCTGAATGAATCTGAAGCCACTGGTGTTAGGGACAGGAGAGACTCTGGGGTGGGAGCATCGCTGACAAGACCAAACAGGTAAGTAGCAAAATTTTGTATACAAATCCACAGACTGTGAAATACAATGTAATGAAGCAGAGGTTCTCAGCCTGGGAATCAGAAGGCACGAGGTACCCTTACAGTAGTGCTCATCCTGTATGGAAATGGGTATTCTCAGGGAAAGGTGGGACTTTGAGGGAAAGGATATCCTGCTGTGGAGATTCTTGCATGGAATCAATGCAGAATTGGTTTAATAGAACAAACGAAGGCTTTTTTTATCCCTTGATCCATTGATTACATAGGAGGACCCTGTATATGTTGTAGGATGTATTTTTAATTTGTCTTCTAAGTTATGCACCCATATCTTTATAAATCTGTAGATTTATGCACTTTTTTAATGCACTGATCTGCTTTAAATATGTGCCCCTTTGTGCTCAAAGAAAACTTCCCTACTCTCCCTCAGCCCCTTACATGGGTGGGATGAAATGAGGCTGAATGATTGACTTCTTAATAAAGTGAAAAGTGGAATTTTGTTAATAGTTTACAGACCTGTTTTAAGTCAGAGTGATGAGCTCCTGTTGAGCCAAGTACCAGTGGTCCTGGGCAAAACCTTTTGTGGGTCTAAACTGTTGTATGTTGGGTGGCTTTGTGAGTACAAAAGCAGGGAGAACATACCTT
This sequence comes from Oxylabes madagascariensis, assembly GCA_013400675.1. NCBI lineage: Eukaryota > Metazoa > Chordata > Aves > Passeriformes > Timaliidae > Oxylabes > Oxylabes madagascariensis. The sequence continues at coordinate 38,024 of VYZR01002677.1, read as the reverse complement.
GTGTTTTCTGATACTGGTATTTCTGATAATACTGGTATTTTCTGATCTGCTGTCAGTCTTGTCACACCCTCACAGGGGATTCTGCCATGCCATGGTTTGCTGCTGCCTGTGCTTGCTCATCACCACCACAAAGGTGAAAGTAAACTAGAGGAAGCTATTGAGTAAATGAGCAGTGCCAAAGTTTTCAGGATTTGAGCCAGAACTTACATTTACTGAAACAATAAAATAAAATCAGGGGGTTTTTTTCTGATGAATCCAGTATATAGAGAAAGTGCACTGGAGTAAAAAGATGTGAGTGGTTCAATGGCTTGGTGGTTATAGCTCTAGCTAAAGAGACACAGGGTTTAATCCTTTTTCCAAAAAAATCATTCAGCATTTAATAACAGAGATATTTGGAGAACCTAATCTCCAAATACCTCAGTGGTCAGGTCAGTCCCCTGGGAGGTGAGGACTAGGCATCAAATACCAGTTCTGAGTCAGGCAAAGAACATTTGTATCTAAATCTCCCACATCCTGTTGGAAGTGTGTGGGCTAAAAACCATAGCAGGCAGGACTGCTTCCCCAAGTGTAAGAACAGGACCCACATCCACTTGTGAATCTAATGTTAAAAAGACAAAACTTGGGCATTTCCAAAATTAAAGAGATTGACTGAATTGTTTTATGTATCTGCAAGGTACATTTTCTTTCAGTTGACACGTCACAAGTCATCACATATGTGTGTGTTTATGCATGTTTTATATATTGCCCAGCCCTATCTCACAGTACACCATCTCTTCTGCCCAACTAAAGCAGTTCTCTGATTCTTTTATCGTTTCTTTTGCTAAAGGCAATTACGATGGCATAGTTTCCAAATCTCTCATCACCTGAGCCGCTCCATTGCATCGCTTCACATCAGCAACCAATCAGCAGCCCAGCTGAACCTACTGCAAAAATTCTCTCTGCTTCGTCTCACTGCCATCATGGAAAAGTACTCCATGTCAAACAAACATGGCTGGACCTGGTGAGTACCATTGGTAACTGGAAGGAGACTTTTTAGAAAAAAATAGTTTCCTCTAATTCTGTTACTCTGTTAGTAAGTAAATGCAATTAGAAGGAACCATTGACCTCAAGTGTAGAATTTGAAACTGTCCATTTTAGTCCATTGCTGCCCAGTGGTTTGTTGGCAAAGTCAGAAATAGATCCTGGAAGTTTGACTTCATTCCTGTGCTCTAACAGAAAGACTACCCTGGCCTTTTGTACGATGCTACAGTTCCAGAAAAATAAACAGGAGTAGGACAGAGTGACTAAAAACTAGGAAAAGTTTACAGTAAGTCCTACCCAGAATTTGTTTGGTGATTCGAAAAGAAACAGCTGCTGCTTCATGTGTTTGATATAGCTTTGTTTGTGCTTTAAAAGAAGGGTTAATCAAAGAAATCAAAGATGCTGGCTTTGGACCTGTGTCAGAGGGAACTTGCAGCCCTGGCAGCTGTGAGAGCTGCCTGGTTACACAGGGAGTGGAGGGAAGCACACATGGATGGGAATGCTCACAATGTGGCTCCTTCTGTAGCAGCTGGCTACAGAAACCTGCATGTTTCGTGGTACACAAACCCTGGTGGGCCTGACAGATTGAGGAGGTACACCAGAAACAGAAATGGGCATGGATAAGGGTTTAAAAGTATCTGAGAAATAATCGAAAGAAGGACAGAATCTTTCCCTAATACACTGAGGCAGCCAGTCCAGATACAGTATGACTTGATATTTATATTGTGATTTTCATGCTCAAAGTCCCTCCCCAAAATCCCACTGAATTCATCTGTGAGCTACGTGAGACAAGTGTTCCTCTAGAAATGGAAAAATAGATACATGTGAGATTCACCTCGCTGACATCAGTCATTAGGAAAAGTTAAAAGAGCAATCTGTTATAAATCTAATCTGAGAAAATCAGGTTGGCTGTTTGTGGTCAGAGGGAAAAGACATGCAACCCCAAAGCTGCCCGTTATATCCAAGGCTGAGGGTTTGGGTGACCCTCCAGAGGTGCCTCTCTCTAAAGTGGGTAGAGAGATAGTCCGGACTACTGAGTCTTTCTAAATCTCTATAAGAGAACTAAATCTCAGCAAGATTAATCCTCATTTCACTGCTCTCCTTTGGTGCACTCTCTGTGGCTAGCTGACATCTGCACTGAAATGAATCTCACCTTACCCAACTTCAAACAAGCAGACTAGGATACAGCAAGTTCTAGGTTCTGCTGTTAGTACAAGGTTTTCATCCTGAGAGATATTTCTTCAGTTTTAATAATCAGTCTCTAAGGATTTTTAAGGGACTGTATATAGCTGTAGAGTTACGCACTGTACTTCTTCAGTAAGTAATTTAAAATGAGATTTTACTTCTTCCCACACAGATGACAAAACTCTTAGTCACATTCAGGTCATATTCATCCTTTTTATTTTAATTCCATGGCAGTCATGACTCCCAAAAAGAGAATCCAGTTGGTTCTTGTTTTCATCAACCAATTTTTTGAAGAAAGCAAGCTCACCAGCTTCACTTAAGTTACTCAACTAGAATAAATCATACAACACAAGGGAGGAATCTGACACATAGGGATTTCCCACCATCATTTCTTATTGTAAAGTTTAGTCAATAGAAATACTAAATCATGTAACTGGTGGTACAAAGATCATCCAGCATGTTAAAGGACTGAACCTCCTTTTCCCTCTCCACTCAGGTTTGCTCTGCCATTCCTGTGAGTCCCTAAAAGATGCTCTAAACCTTGTTGACTTCAGCTGGATGGAACCTGTGTAGTAAAAGGTTCTTGTTAGAACCGATTGTTATGCTATACCTTAGAGGCTATCCACTTATAGACATTAAGAAATTAATACATTATGCAAAGTGTAAAGTGTCTGTGTATTGTTCATTAAACATTATTTCACTGTCTTTATTAAAAAGGCCCCGGTTACCAATTTCTGTCCGTAGTGTTACTCAGAAAGTATGTAAATACTCTGATTTTTTCATGCAGCCTGTTCATGTCAATTTTCAGGTCTGTGCCAAAGTTCATGAAGAGGATGAAAGTCCCTGACTACAAGGACAAGAATGTCTTTGGTGTGCCCCTGATAGTTCATGTCCAGAGAACGGGGCAGCCTCTTCCCCAGAGCATACAACAAGCCCTGCGCTACCTACGGAGCAACTGTCTAGACCAGGTAGGAACTTTACTCCGTGTTTTTTTCTGAAAAGCCACTTTCAGCAAGCAACAGTGAGCATTTTTGTACTAAGTACCAGGATTATTTGAAGATTATTATTTCATGTTGGGCCTCAAACTCCTCTGGTGATTTGATAGTTGGTGCCAATACTAAAAGTTTTCCATTTTGAGACTTGTATCCAGATAATCTGTCAATTTTTGTAGCTGTAACAGTCCTGCTAGTTTGTATACCACAGTCTACTTCAAAGAATGTTTTGAGATCTTCATGTATATGAATGAAATCTGGGAAGAGATCAGGACTCCCCACTTCTACATGTATCTGTACAATTATGCTTGACTTGCCATTGAGAGTTAACTGCATTCACCATTTCACGAGATATGGTGCAAAAGGTTTTATTTACTTAGCAAAGACAGAAAAGTCCAAGAATAGAGAGCAAACTCAGCAAAATATTCCAAGTATTCTGTTGACAGAGTCAGATATATCCAGATAGTTAGGTCAGCAGGGGTTCAATGCCAAAGCCATTATGGTACATTGCCTTTTATAGTGTTCTTAGCTACAACAAGCCAGCTGGGACACCCTCATGCTCAAAGTATTTCAGATTTTTTTATTCCCTTTAGCTACAAAGGGACATACTAATCATATTTTTACCCCATATATTTTTGCTTTCCCTAAGGGTCAGGATGTGTACTTTTATGAATATAGGACCGGGAGAAACCCCCTGGCTGTTTATGTTCAGTCCTCTACTGTTATTGACCTCATGTCATATGACCTCTTTCGTAACTGCCTTTAGATAGTTGTAAGTTCAAAAGCAACCAGCTCTTTTCTCTGCAGACTTTGCTGCTTTCCTAGCTCTGAGCACATGAAAAGGGTGGAATTAGTCTTTTCTGAATCTTCACATTTTCTAGTCACCATTCTGGTTGCTGTTCAGCTTTTTTGCTGGGTGACAGTCATCTTCCCCAAAACTGAAATCTGAAAATTAAAGGCGTTCCAGTGAATCACAACCATTTCCCCTTGCAGCCAGCGGGAAAGATAGGTCCTTCCTATCAGTTCTCTCTGTAAAGGGATCCTGTTGGGGTATGATCCTGTCATACCTTGACATCTAACTCCACAGGGTCAAAAGTGAGCTGAGATGAGTTCTGCCAGCCATATGTATTGCGGGAGCTGAGAGGTGGGATGAAGAGCTTGTCAGAAATTTATTAAGAGAGGATGAAAGGGAAAGATGCATAGGGACAAGTAGAAGTGATATATTCAGGAGCTAACATGCCTGGTTGCCACGGTGCTCATCTGGGTTTGTGTACTGAGCTGGGAAAGCCAGTGTAGGAAGAAAAGTGATGCAGCAAGCCTGGAATTAGTGATGAGATTGGAGGAGGAAACGCCCAAATAAAGAGGAACAGGAGATGTAGGGATGGGGATGGGCTTGTCAGCTAAGAAGCAGAGCAAGAGGAAGAAAGAGAAGAAAGAGGATTAATTGGAGAGAATGTAAAAGGGAGTATAAAAGAGAAAGAAAAAGCTCTTGAGAGATTTGAGGCAGTTAAAAGGTGTTGGAAGTCTCAGACAACTATCTGCTCTATTTGTGTTTATGGGCTGGGAAGCATCAGAGCTCTGTGAAGGTCCATTTCAATTCAGTTTTGGTTTCTTCTTGAAGTAAAATTGGGAAAATACTGAATTAAAAAAAGAAGGGGGAGAAGTACAAATTGGGCTCCTTTAAAATATCTTTTCACCAAAAACCTTTCTAGGCAAAAACACTCCCGGCAGTTCAGCTTCTCTGCTTTACAGTTACTCCCTTTGTTCCAATTTAATTCAAAGTCTCCTAAAGCCTGGACAGAGACCTGGGGAGCCTCCCCCAGCATCTTGCCTATGTGTCTCCTCTGGGTGCTGCAGAAAGTGGGCTGGAGTTCAGAACAGGTGTCAGAGCTTCTACTGAACACAATTTGTAAAGTTGAGGTTGCTCTAAACCATTGCAAGGTCTGGCTTTCGCCACTGAAATCCCTAAACTAGCATGAGGAGCCCCACAGTTACTTGTAGGATATGTAATTCAGTTTCTCTTTGTGAAATAGAAACTGTTTTGCCTTTTCCAACTGCGTCTTTATTTCTGTCCTGCATCATATGGCTGCTTGTAGGGTAGATGATCCACACAGCATGAGGATAATAAAGAGATTGGGGCAGACTAACCTCTGGATTTTTAGTCCCTTTTTATTTACAAAATAAGTTTGTNCTTCAGCACATATTTCTAAGAGGAAAAAGCATTTAAAAAGAAGAAGAGAAAGGGAAAGGGAAAACCAGATGAAAAGAGCTAGATGCCCTTTCTAGTATGCTCTTGTCAGTAAAAAGAGCAGAGCTTCACTTGGGATCATAAATACAGAACACAGGGCACACTCCAGTTTTCTACTTCCTGTACATAAATTTAGCTCTCAAGTGACACTAAATTCATCAATAGGAAGACATAGCAGAGCTGCCTCACAGCCAGTCTGGTGCTGCAGTTCATCTCCGTCTAAGTAATTAAATAAATATACCCCCTCACAGAGCTGTGATCTATGTAATTAGCGTCATTCATGTGCGAGTTACAGGTCGCACAAAGTCCTAAATGCCCTCCGGGTGAGCAGGGGAGGTGTTCTAGAGAGAGGAGGATCCTCTGTGAACTCTGTGCTGCTTCTTACTCAGAAGTAAGGGGGAGAAGGCCAGAAGGCATTATTCCCTTGCCTTTGCTGTTTGTTGATGGACTGTGCCATGCAGGAAGCTGCACAGATCACCAGCAAGACAGCGGTCACAGAGGAACAAGGGTATATAATTCCCTACTGGAAATGTGCCTTTCCCATAGGTCTCTCTCAATGTTTCACCTTTTTCCCTGCAAAACTGAAGGGAAACAGTGTTAACACTTCCCAAATGAAATACTGTAAACTCACGTGGGAATAAATAATGTGGTTGAGGCCCAGGAATTAACCCCAGGGGGAATTCCACTGGTGGAGAACGACAAGAAAGGGCAGCCTTGCCTTGAAGGCATTATTTGAAGAATTACCACTTCCTTTCAAAATAGAAAGCAAACAGGATAAAAATGTATCTTAGTGACACGCACAAGTAATCCCTCTGTGGCCCCCACTTTCGAACTGGACCTTTCAGTGGGATTTGGGAGAACTCTTGGAAGCAGAGAGCATGAAAGGGAAAAAACAGATTTCATCTTGATTTTAAAGCTCTANTTCTATTGAGTGAAGAACTCTTTTGATTAGTTATTAATTTTTTCCATGAATACCAAAAAAAAAAGGAAATAGGAGTTTGGATAAATGTCTTTAAACAGAGATCAAGAGTGCAGCATGATGTGCAGCAGGAGATTGCATGGGTGAGATTTGACATCTGACCTCTCAAATCAGATTTAGCTGGAAGTTTTTAATGGTTGTTTATACCAGCAAGGACACTTTCCATCAAAAGGAGAGAACTGAGCCTCTGCTCTGACATTTATCTACCACAGGCCAAAACTTTATTTTTTTGGACAGAATTAGCAAGCTTGTCTTCTTCATCTTCAGCACATATTTCTAAGAGGAAAAAGCATTTA
>VYZR01002677.1:12179-23123 GCA_013400675.1 Oxylabes madagascariensis | reverse complement strand
AAGCAAAAGAGAAATTCAAAGGATGGGTCACATGTTCCAGTGTAGAGAACACAGAACTCGCCTACAAAAAGGTAATTTGGGGAGACATGAAAGAAGCAGTAAAGAAACCAAAGCAAAATGCAGGTCAGTTATGGGGCACCCTGGCATGTTGTGTGGCAAAAGTCACACCCTTCTTTCTGGCAAGGCANTTTTTTTTAAATTCTGAATTTGTTTTAGGCTCCATCACTTCTTCAGGGAAAGCCAGACCACTGCAGTGAGGCAGAGGGTGCTGCAGGGTCCCTACAGAGAGTGGAATTCAGGGCTTCTGGAAATGTGATAGCAAAGCAGAGGTCTCCAAACCAGCAGCAGCTAGCAAGAGGAGGGGATGGATTAGGGGTGGGTGATGCTAATTAGGCAGGAGAAGAGCTCTGGGAGGAATGTGAGATCTGGATGGCGAGGGGGCAGGAGGCAGCATTACCCCAGCTTGGGGAAGTGCAACCCCTCTGTCAGGGCAAAGAAATTGCCATTACTGTGGTTTGTAGCCAGCTTCTGAGAGTGACCTCTCCAGGCAGGGTCTGTGGGGGGTTGGGGACAGAGTAACAGGGCTCAGGTGGGGGCAGGATGTGTGAGATGGGAGAGAGGGAATAGAGGCCTGTACAGCCAGTGGTCAGGGACCGGAGAGACTACAGAGGGGATTGGGAGTGTGGGGCTCCAGGGCAGGGGAAATGGGGAACTGAATGCTTTGGGGAGAAATAATTACGGCAACATGAAATAATTTAAGGTGGGAGGTGTGGAAGGTGGGTTTCTGGGGAACCAATCCTGGGTCTGTGGGAGGTACTAGAGGTTTCCAAAGTACTCACATTGGTATATGGGAAGGGTCAGAAACACAGGGCTTGCAAGATCCAGTGATTACAGTGAACTTGTTTACTGCCTGAAATAGGACTCCTAAAACCATGCAGAAAAGCTGTATGTGTGCAATCTAGGATATTCAGCTTCTGCATAGCCCAGCACTTTCTGCTCCCCTTACTGTAAGCTGTGGAGGTGTTTCTCAAGAAAAAGGATCTATGAGCAAGGAGGAGTTAGCAATCAGTCTGTGCTCTTTGAAAGGTGTTTTCCCAATACCTCCCTTGCAGCTATTTTGAGGACCAAACATCTGTGCACCTGACACATAACTGAATCAATGTATTAACCAGAAAGGTTAATGGACTGTCAGTCCCAGGTAGTGCATAGGATTGCCAAAGGTAGTTGCTTTATTTCAGCCCAGGGTTTCAGTCTCTCATCTCTTTTTACTTCTGCAGACACATATTCGTCATTACACTTAGGATGTTTGGACTTGGAAAAGTGTCTGTCACACCAGAAGTAATGCAGAACCTCACTGGCACTATGGGAACTAGTCCAGACATATTCTGTTGTGAGAGCAGAGTAATGAATCACTTCAGATTTCCATCCAGGACTAGTAGAGCAGCAGCAATAGTAATAATAATGATTAGCAGGGAAATATGAATGCTCTTAAGCAGAAGTCAGACACACACACTGAGATTTTGTCCTCAGTTATCATCTGGACACAGGCATATAAATTATCGGGGTTTGTGTTCTTGGTCACTTCACTCCAGGTTGGGGATGGGAACCCACTAAGGCTTTGGAAAGCCTCAGTTGAAGTTGAAGCCCCCCCATCAGTTGTCCTGAACCGAGTGCTGAGAGAACGTCACCTCTGGGACGAGGACTTCTTGCAGTGGAAGGTGGTGGAGAGCCTGGACAAGCAGACAGAAGTTTACCAGTATGTTTTGAACAGCATGGCTCCTCACCCCGTCCGAGACTTTGTCGTTCTCAGGTAAGCTGAGGGCGGTTCTCTGGTACCTTTGCCTCCTGCAGCACATAAAGGAAGATCTGGACTTATCTCAGCCTTCACATCTGTGTAATTGCTCTCCAGGAACTCTACTCGGGAGCAGTGTTGATTTCTCAAACTGAATTAGTCATACACCTAGAGCATGCTGACCTTTTCTCTGATGTAATTTGAGCAGCACATACTCCTGAGGCCATAAATATCATTTCTTCCTCAGAACAGATGTCTGATAATAGCTGCACTTCTCTCTCAGCTTTGTTTGTTGTCAAAACAGTGCAAATAGAACCCAATTGTTTTTTACGCTGCTTTTGCTGTTCTCTGGGGAATGTTTGATGTTTAAGAGCCAAATGTTTAGAAGAGAAGATAGTGGTGCTTTTAAGCTAAGGCTGTTATACAGTGTCTGTATAAGTTATTATCTTAAATTTTCAGTTGGAGTCTTTGTAAATGAATAAAAGCTGATCCATAAAAATCCTAGTGTGGAAATGAACTGAAAGAGGCAGTAGATTTGTATTCTCTCTTCCAGGGAATGACTTCTTTCAAATAAATGTATAACTGTGTATCAATATTCCACATTCAATCCCAGTTCTGCCATTGCCTATCTGCCTGTACAGAACAGTCAAAAAAAACCCTCTTATGCACCTTCTGCCTTTGAAATCCTAGCCTTTGCTTGCTAGGAGCTATTGTGGAGCTGCTGACATATTTCATTTACAGCGTCAGTCCTACAGTTATTTATTTCAGGATGATTTTGTGCATTCCCATTTTTGGTCCCTGCTTTTTATGATTGAAATGATGTGACAGAAAAACACAAAGCAGTTTTGACAAAGGAAGTAGTTCAGGGAGTCAGAATTGCATTAAAGGAAATGAAGATTGAAGGAAAAAGATAAGCCAAATAAAATATAATTACGAAAGTACATCCCTTTTATGAACTTTAGTAGTCTCTTAAAGAATGACAACATACAGATATTGTTGGTTTAAGGGAAGAATTATTGGAACTCTTAGGGGAAGATTTAAATAATGCTTTCTATAACCAATGCTCCCATTACTCTATTTCCTTTGCNAATATATATATATTATATAATTATATATCTATCATTATTTTGTAAATAATCTTCTTATATAATGTCATTAGCTTGAACCAGTGATAAATTTGGCCCTCTGCACGGCACCGAGAAGATCGTCTGCGAGCGGCGGGGTGGTTTTGATGACCGTAATTTGGTCCTCTCATTTGCCACTTAGTTCACTATTAGGTTTCGTGGTGGTTTATGTTCTCTAAAGACCTGCTGTGCAGTCACATCAGTTAAAGGGAAATCCTGCTATCGAGTTCTCGTTCTTTTCACTAACCCAGGCAGAATGACCCCCGAGGACTGAAATACATATCATAAAAATGAATCCTGGTGGGTTCTTAAGGGCTGAAAACAGCCATCAGGCGTATCTGTCAGATTCTGTTGTTTATCTCTTTTGATTGATATCATTAAGTCTAGAGCAAGGTTAGCCAGCAATACCACAGTCAATTTGATACCTTATGATTGGTGGGAAGTGAACAGTGAAATTATAATACACCTCTCGGGACATGAATTAATATATTTTAACAGATGGCAATTTTCCCCTTCTCAGTCAAAGTTTGGGCTGTGAAAGGATCAACTTAGTTGTTCCCTTTTTTTTCAATGTGACAGTCATAACAAGGGGATTAGGCTCCCTAGAGACAACTCTGATGGTAAGAGGAGAGGGGAAATGTTTCATATGCCTGGGGTATGACACAGCTCTCAGCTGCACGGCACAGGCATCACTTTTATTAAAGAATCCACAAGTGTTTAATGTTCATTAAGTATGACAGCATTTTGGTGAGTTAGGTGCCATGCTTACTTTTACTACTGTAAAAGCATTTAAAGAACTACTGAAACTGGCCTAAATCCATATGACTGGGAGCAGGAAACACAAGTCTTCTGAAATCTCTGGGATAGAGAACTTTCCACTTCCCAAATGGCCCAGGTAGTGCTGAGTAGTTACCAAAATGATGTGGGCACATCTAAACACTGCAAGCACTCACAGGAGGTGGTTCAGCATTTCTCATACTGGATCTCAGCTGTGATTTCCTTCTCCCATGTGTTTGATCTGCCAAGACAGCTCATCAATTTTATTAATGCCCAGGCACACGTAAAACCTTCTGGTCACTATCTTCCTGCAGTGTCTTGAATAACAGCTCAGTTTCATGTAAGAAAAATGCAGAATGTTAAAATTATCTGCTGAAGTCCAAACTTCAACAGTCCTTGAAAGCAGCTTACCTGCTAAAATATGATACTTCCCGAGGAAGCATAATCCCTGTCTCAGACAATCCACTGCAAGATGATGCATGTTGCACAGCACAGTGGGAATTTCTCATTTCTTCCCACAGCATAGGAAAGAGCACAGACCTATCCTCTGAGATTCAGTGCAGATGAGAAAGATGTGAGACACAAGGGTATGTAGAGAACGCTTACAGAACGACAAAAAAATTTTAAGTATTAAAGTCTAGGTATCTTGAACTTGGTGGAAAACTTCTCCAGCATGTAAGAGAGGCTAGAAACTTGGGAGAGGAAAGAAATTGAAGGACATTTTATTTTTAATTCAGACACCCTTGAAACATATTCTGGGTATTAGTGAGGATTTCTGCTGTACTAAACTGCATTTCTTGTTCTGTAAGTCTGTGTGGGTGCAGTGCACAGTTTCAGCTTTTGCTGGATGACTTATCCTTGGTCTTTCTCCTTTCCAGAACTTTTGTCTGACTGAAAAAGGTTCTATCATGCCCTAGAATACCAAGGGTTACAAAATACTCCTGTGGAGAAGCAAAACTTCTCCACCTGGAGCCACACAGATGGGTGGCCATTCCACATCAGGGTCAGATTACCAGCTGGGGAACATGAAACTCCACCAGGGACTCCTAGGACAGTCCACTGGCATTGCAGGCAACAAGGATAGCCAGATAAGCAAACTGTAACTTCAATTCTGGTTCTTTCTCATGTGCCCAACAGTTTCATCGCTAATGTGATTCCGTCTTCCATCCATCCCTGCAGGACATGGAGGACGGATTTGCCCAAGGGGATGTGCATGCTGGTTGCCATCTCTGTGGAGCATGAAGAGGCTCCTCTCATGGGAGCTGTGCGAGCCATCGTAATGGACTCCCAGTACCTGATAGAGCCCTGTGGCTCAGGAAAAGCCAGGCTGACCCACATCTGCAGGATTGACCTAAAGTAAGTATCCCACCTGCATGAAGTAATGCTCATTCAGCAGGACAAAACCCTCAGGCTCACGGAGGGGAGGTGTTGGGAACAGAGGGCATGGTTAGGGTAGCTTTGCTGCTTTGGAGTTTTCCTGCAGTCTTTTCTCCACTCAGTGTCTACCACTGTTAGGGTGTGATCTTAGAAAAAGAATCTGTTTATTTGATTACTGCAAGGGAGAACTTCAGAGTATACTTAAAAAGACAAGTATTTGAATCTCCACCACCACTGTGGGCAGTGTTGAGCAGGAAGTGTGGCAAGCACATTTCTGTGGGGCATGTTTCTTGAGTATTTGAGTTTCTCAATAATTCTCTTTTCATTTCTTCAGAGGACATTCCCCAGAGTGGTACAACAAAGGCTTTGGACATCTGTGTGCAGCAGAAGTTGCCAGGATCAGAAACTCATTTCAACCTCTGATTGCTGAGGGACCAGAAACCAAAATCTGAGGAAGTGTTCCTGGGAGCATGTGAGCATAAATCAGGGTCTGGCAGGGAATAGGAATACTAAAAGCAAAGGTCTTATTTAAGCTGCAGAAATCTGACCAGACCTGGGTCTATATAAAGCTGGAAAAGGAATTTTATAGGAAAGTTCTTTTTTCTGGAGATTTCACCTTTCCCCCTCCCCCACATCCATTCTGTATTAATTTTGATTATTGAACTAAACATTTCTTCAGAGAGCTTTTATTACTTTAAAAACAGATTATTGCCATTACTTGTATGTTACATAACTCTGGTATTTAAAGGCTTCTAAGAAGCATATTTTAATTGTAAATAAATAATGTACAGTATGTATATATTTATCTATATTCTATCTATATATATGTATATGTATAAATTAATTATTTTGTATATAACTCAGTGCAAATCACTTGCATCAGTTGGACCTTAAGTGGATCTGTCACTTGTTTCTTAGTGTGTCACTGCTACATAAGCTGTGTTTGCTGTTATCACAGGGCTAGCAGGTATAATTTGTGTGATAACAAACGCCTGTTCTCAAATATGGTTTGTGTTTGTGTGTGCTATGAGAAGGTACATAGAAATAGATGTGGGAAGAATTACAGGAACTAAGGAAGAAGGAGGTTACAGTTCATTTAAAAATAATGAGGAGGGAATCAGTCTCACCAAATAAAATACATGGAGACGCATCTTGGACAGACACTGTGGAGGCCGTTTATGTTCAGCTGCAGAATTGTGACTTTTAGTAGAAGGTGTGGAAAACTTACCTGTTGCCTTAATGACTGATGTCTGTCAGTAGAGAACCTCACTGTGTGCAATGTTCCAGGTAACTGCTCATCCTTTGGACAGCACAAGGTAATACTCTGTGTCCTGAGATGGCTGAAATCAGACTGGTGACTTATTAAGCTGTAAATGAATTGGTTTTTGTAAGCATTTTGTCTAGGTTCTGAGTGTTTCTGTGTTCTTTCCTTCTCCTGTAGAGATGGCTAATCCAAAGCAGGTTTTCCACATCCAGTGGACACAAAGACATGCAGATGAACACCATGCCTTTTAATATTCTTACTACACAAATAACTGTGCTTTTTTAAGATTTTAAACACATCTTGGAGATTTAAAAGACTAAATAAATGCTATTCTTGTAAAGATTGCTTTTATAATAACAGCAAGCATTTTCATCTTATATTGCACTGATCTGCATGATCCCACCTCTGTAGGCATTGGTGGGAGCAGGATTAGAACTACGAGGAGTAGGAACCATTTAAGCCTATTATATAATTTCATTTTCAGGGACCTATTATTTTGCTAATGGAAGAATGCTTTAAAAGTAATAATAATAATGATTTGTCAACATTGCCTTTGAGGCAGGGTTCCATTTTGTTTTTAACTAACCTACGACCAAAATATTACATGTAGGACTCAATAACAATGTACAAGCCTGTTAATACTGTTCTTCATTAATTGCATGTGTTCACTTAGCCTTTATTTATTGCTGCATAAACCAGTGGAGTCACTCACAGCCAGTGTTTCAGCTCAGTCCTTCCAACAAAATCCAGAAAGATTGGTATGAGGTCGATTAAGCAGGATGCATTTCCTATGTAAAGCTACAGCTTTGTGCCCCGATTCAGTGAATGAGGAAGTCTCTTCAAAGCCAGAGCTTTGAACATTCCCCAGGTGTGGGAGCTGTGCAGTGGACTGTGTTTGGTGACAGCTGCTAGAGCATGACCCCATGTGCCATCCTGCACACACGTTGGGGCTGCACTGGCAGGGGACAGCCCTGCGACCTGAGGAAGCACACCTGTGGGAGCTCAGGATGGAGAGGGTGACCCAAGGTGACCCACAGTGCTCCACCGTGTCCTTGTGAAGGAGCAGGACTCCAAAAAAGTCACTGTCATCTTTGCCCATGAGCTGTGTCACTCATATTTTGTTGTGCAAGTCCTAGGATCAGGGATGTTGGCTGCCTGGGAGCTCCTGCCTAGAGTTTATGGCCAACAATAGTTGCAATCTGCAACTATCACAAGCTTTAAGTCCCGCAGACAGGGGAGCACTCACAGAGCCCTTACGTGGCCGTAGTGGGGTCTGGCAGTCACCTGCTGGCTGCAGGGCACCACCACTGCCCAGGCTCAGCATTCCTGGGAGCAAACAGTGCCCTCCCAGCTGGGAATGCCATTCCAGAAAGCAGCATCTCCTCCCAAACGCCTGTGGCCATGGCAGCAGATTTCATACCGGCTGTTTTCCAAAACACGAGCAATTAGAGTACTTGTGCTACATTCATTTACATAAATAAATACAACAGTGCTTCAGCATTAACAAGCACAGAATTTCTAGCCCTGGGAATGGCAGTGTCTGGCAACAAATAATGTCTTAAGGAAAAGAAGGGAAAACCTGGACAGTGGTTTTATCCTATCTCACAAGTCATTGTTGAGCTGGAAGAGGCCCTGTGCCACCTGCCACCTTTAGCAACCCTTACGGTTGTTTTCCTGCCCTTTCGGAAGCTCTGCCATGAACTTCTGGCATCTCCAAGCCATGTATTGTTGAAATAAGGTATCTTCAAAATGCACATTATGCCATGTCTACCATTCAGCTACCACAGTGTTTTGTATTGTTAAATTGATACATTATGATAATTACGTTTTTTAATGTTATATTCATATCAATACCTCATATTTTTACCTCATCTGTTGGTATCAGTCATTAGTTGTAAATAAATAATTTCAGAGTTGAATAAATTTGCATACACTTAAGAATCGTGTTTCTTTGTACTCTTTTTTCATCCATTGACTCAAGAAATGCTGCATTTAAGCCCTTGATTTCTTCATTGCAACCTGTTATACACTTAACTGTTCTGGCATGGGACTTCAGTAATGACTGCAGGCTCAAAATTATATTCTTGTCCATTATACTTAGCTTGTAGTATCCTTATGTATACATGAGCTTCATGGCAAAGATTATGTTTTCCAAATTCAGCCATGTTTCTGCATCTATGTTCTTGTCAATAATTTAGATCTAGGTTCACAGGAGTGACTGCAGCTGGGAGGGTGAGTGCTAGGTTTACATTGTCAGACATCAGCCATCTCAAATCCATCAAGCCATTGCAAAAGAGTAAAAGGTGCAGTGGCATGATAGTGATTTCTGTGGTTTGTCTTACACATTCTACAGATGGATTAAATGTTCCTTTGGATGGGTGTTGTGGTGTAACTCCAGCTGGCAACTAAGTACCACTCTCTATCCCGCCACCTGGAGGGATAGAATCAGAAAAAGGTAAAACCTATGAGTTAAGAATAGTTTGTTAATTGAAATAAAGCAAAATTATTGTTGCTGTTGTTGTTACTAATAATTATTGTTATTATTGCTATTATTAACAACAACATAACGAGGGGATAAAAAAGAGAGGAATAAAACCCAAGAAACTCAAATGATTCACAGTATAGTTGCTCACCGCCCACTGACCTATGCCCAGCCCATCCCTGAACAGGAATTGTCCCGCCCAGCCAACTCCCCCAGTTTATACACTGGTCATGATGCTCTACAGTATGGAATATCCCTTTGGCCAGTTTGGGTCAGTTGTCCTGGCCATGTTCCCTCCCAGCTTCTTGTGCAGCTCCTCATTGGCAGAGTATGGGAAACTGAGAAGTCCTTGACTTAGGATGAGCATTACTTAACAACAACCAAAACATCACTGTGTTACCAACATTATTCCCATACTGAATCCAAAGCACAGCATTGTACCAGCTTGTAAAAAGAAAATTAGCTCTATTGCACCTGTAAGCACGTCATGTGCCTATATCCAACTCTCAACTTACTAAAAGAAGCAGAGTGTCAGAAAACAGCGATCAGAGCAGAGTCAGCTATGAGAGGCTATCTAGGAGGGGATAAGTCTTTATGTCCTACCATTCAGAGAAAGCTATGTATTAAAATTTGGATTGAAAGAAAGCACTTTTTTTCCAATTGTCTGCCATGGCAGAGATGGCAGCTGTGTAAATCCATCCTTTCTCGCAAAAAAACACTGTATGTTATGTGCTCTCATTCCCATTTCTCTCTCCCACCCACCTGCAGCAATGTCAGGGCAATGAGGTTGTCTTAATCCTAACAGCACTGATGTTACAGCTCCTGGTATGCACAGACTTTATAGTGTTGAGTTCTTGGGGCACCCATCCTCTCTCCTCGCAGGAGTCAGCAGCACGGCAATCCCGCTGCTTGATGCATTTACACTGCAGAATCAGTGTCACCCCCAGAGGATTTTGGCAGGCCTAAGAGGGGTTGCTCTCGCAATTGGCTGGTAGTTGTTAGACGAGAGCACAGGCTGAGCACCTGAGATGACTTTGAGGGGAAAATACTGGAATAAATATCCAGAAGAGTGCTGGAGCCTGCCTATCAGATAGGAGAGGATGAAAACACACACTGCTGCTCCAGCTCAGTCGTGATGTGAAAACGCTGGGGAGTGAACACAGACCTTGCCAGACAGAAAGCAGCATGACCCATTCACGATCCCCTGGGAATTCAGCATGATGATGTCATGCTCTCCTTGCCAGATGTGTGTCAGCCACAGCTGCACATGGGCTTCACTTAGATGGGTGCTAGACCAGGCAGACTATTGTTACAATGCAGTTACACATCAGGATGTAACAGGACCAGGAATACAAGGCATCAAGCCACAGACTGGTAACAAGGTAGGTGTTTGGATTTTCGTAAAATGTACATTTTAAATTGTGACCCTCAATATCCTGGGCCACTCAGCAGTACAAAGCCAACAAGTCCCCCAGAGCAGCAACGGATGCAGAGCAGAACCCACTGTGCAACTGCAGACTGCCCTGCTCCATTGTGCAAGGCTCTGCTCAGCAAACACAAGGACGTGTGGAACTCAAAGGCAAACACAGGTCAGAGCAGCGGGTCTGGGTTAATGAGTAAATGACAGAGAAAATGTCACAACACTGCAGAGAACTATTTGCCTGTCCTACATAGGCTGATGTTGGGGAGGTCTCACACACTTGAGATACCCTCCCTAACCCCACATCAGGTCCCTGACACCAGAGCCTCTACGCCTCTGATGAAGGTCAGCATCTCTTGCAGAAAAAGTAAGCTGGACACTTAGCTCCTTCCACCCCTTTGACTCTGAAACAAGGATCTCTATCCTGATACCTTAGTACTGACCCTCCACAGGTAGTTACTTTCCACTGCTCTTTTCCACTGCCTGAGCCCAGTTGTTGAGCCCAGCATGCCCTCTGTCCCACTCAGTCTCTGCATGCCTGCCTGCAGGCTGGGCTCCAGCCTGCACCTGCTAACCCAGCCCCAGATGCACAGGAGGAGGACACAGCCTTTAGGGCAGGGTGACCATGGCCAGGTGGTCAGTGGTGCCAGCTCCAGCTGCAACGGGGAGTTGGGCATGGCCAGCCTGCCAGGGCTTGAGTACACAATG
>VYZR01002658.1:13332-28516 GCA_013400675.1 Oxylabes madagascariensis | reverse complement strand
CTCCTCTGAGAGCATTTGAGTTAGTTTGAAGAATCGCTTGTCTTTTGCTGATATATTATAAAATCAAAGAAGTAGTGTGGTTCCACTTGGAATTTGGTTCCACTTGGCCCTGCTTTCTCTTTAGAAAAAGACATCCACGAAACCCAGACAAGTCAGCAAATATCAATACCTGTACATAGCACAGGAGGCCGTCTCACTTACATTTCCATCATGATTGGGGCAGGAGAGCGGTTTGCCTGCAGCAACAGCAGTGACAGTCTCCAAGATGGAGGACTCCTCAATGCTGTTGTCCGGCGTTCGCTGCAGGACATCCATCAGGTTGGTAATAAAGAAGTTGTTCTGGAGTGCAGAAACCCCCTTCTCTGGAAGAATGGAGGTCTGGCGGCACACAGGGCAAGAAAGGGTTAAGCTATGGGCTGGAATGTAATTCTGTAAACACCTGTGGGGAAGGAAGGTAGAAGGAGAAAGAAAGGAAAAGTATCATCAAAGAAGGAAAACCCTTTCATCAGTTAAAGAGCTAGTTTGAAATAGTACTACCCTTACTTATAAAAGGAAAAGTATATCAAACAGGCTTCTGAATCAAAAGTGGTTATGGGGAATATTTTTTTACATCTTTTTTTACTCTGCCACATGAAAAAAAAAGTTCAATAAGCAGACATCATTGAAAGAGTTATATGCCTTTTTTAGAGACATTTGTGCAGTTGATCATGCTTTCAGACTGCTCCACACCTACTGCATCCTGCTCACAGGACAGTAAAAATTTTAAACTATCAAATAAAGTCTGACAGACATGAAGTTGCATCAAGTATTTGAGTCTGTGCCTTTAACTGACTAACCAGTGCTTGACCCTTGTCTTTCCAACAGAATCTCCTTTAATAACTTGTATTTGCGGGTTTAGTGTTTCAGCAGTAAAACATGGTCCCAATGAAACCAAAGGAAATTTTTTCAATTTAGAAAGTTATTTGGCAGCTAGCCAAAATCAACAGACCTTTCTTTATGACATAGGGAACTATCTGCTAGGTTATCACAGTTTATGTTAAGGGGAGTTTTGGAGGAAATTTTTGTCTGTGTTTGATT
Organism: Oxylabes madagascariensis; assembly: GCA_013400675.1. Classification (NCBI taxonomy): domain Eukaryota; kingdom Metazoa; phylum Chordata; class Aves; order Passeriformes; family Timaliidae; genus Oxylabes; species Oxylabes madagascariensis. The sequence continues at coordinate 27,439 of VYZR01002658.1, read as the reverse complement.
GGGAGGGTAGTGTTGGCCTTTTTCAGAAAAAATAAATTTCACAGAGTATAAACCTGACACAAAAGTTCAGCAATCAACAATATGCACAATATGCAGCAGGTTGGCCTAGGTGAGACTTAATGCCACCTTTGGTCTTGGAAATGAAGTTAACACCTGGCTGGGCATGCAACATATGGTTGCATGCAATATGCACATTCAGTATGGTCCTGTAGGCAGACGCTTTGCAGAATGTAGTTCTTAAGGGGAGCAGTGCTACACCAATTTCCTCATGGGATGCCAACGGAGAGAAAGTGTGACCTCATACAGCTCCACAGCTCTTATCCTTTTCCAAGGGCTCTGGTTGCACTACTCTTCATCTTTCCCTGGCAGCCCTACTCCTGACCCCCAAGTACGGGCTCCGTGAAAGGAGAGCTCAGGCTTTGCACATCAGCACTACGCTGGAAGAGTTCTTCCTGTCTCTCTCCATAACAAGATCAGCTTAAGAGGATTACAGTGAAAATCAGAAGCTAACCTTAGGTCTCACACATGAACAGAAGTCAGGAAACTTAACGCATGATGGTGAAAATCTTGTCTCACTGACTTCAGTAAGAGTGTCAGTGCTGTCTTTCTAATGCTGGGATTTCCTATTCTTCTTCAAAAGACCAGTTCATCTGACGCAGGCAGAGATCAACCCTGTGCAAAGTTAGAGATTCACACCACAATTCTTGCTAAGAGGTGGAAATCTCCTAAATTAAGTGTTCACACCACATACCATTTATAAAAATTCTCCTGCCATTCGATATACAATCGAGTGTTGCATCCCATCATCAGATTAAGAACTCTAATCACTAATTCTTCAGCTAACTTTTCTGCAGGTGCTGTATTTTCACCACAATTCGATGGATAATGCAACATTAAAGTATCATTATGCATATTCAGTTCTTTCAGCCAAATACAGTAAAAGGCAGGTTGCTGGTTTACCATATCTCTTTCCAGAGAGTTTTCCCACTTCAGCCAACCAAAGTGCAGAATAATGAAGACATTTAATCTCAGGTTATTAATAATGTATATATCATGTCTAACCCTTGGATATTAAAGGATGGGATAATTACTTATTGGCTTAGTAAATCAACAAAGTTTTTTTATTGTTTCTAATTATATGATAATCAGAATAAATTTGAGACCATTAATTTGAGGTCCAAATTCTAGCTGTCATCACCTTTCACACTGTAGTAACCATATTCATTAGTTTAATTGGATTTACTTTTTGTTTACTCTTGCATAAAGGGAACGTATTCCAAATATGCCACTGCTGGCATAGTCTGCCTGCCTGCCACAAATGTGTTTTTCTACATCCCTGCTGTCCAGCCTTCCCAGACTTTATCATGCCTTAACACGACATTTACAAGTAAAGGGAAAAGTCCCTGTCCACTAAAGGATGCCCTGTCCTATGCTTGTAGCACGGCACAAATCCTGAGTTACCAGCATGAGGAAAGAACTTACCTCTCACAGAAAGTGTGCAGGCAAGGAAGTACTTTGGGGTTCTTGTAACGGTCCAGGCATATGCTGCAAATCAGAAACTGCTTGTCAATCTGACGGACCACGGGACTTGGGATGTTGGAGCCTTCACTGGCCATCCTAGACCACTGACATATGGGTCCTGTTCCCTTCTACCCTGCACACTGCTGGAGGGGGGTGGGGAAAAGAAGAAAAGAAAAATGGCTTATAAACTCCATGAAATAACAAAATCATTGACTAATCCACTCATGTTTTATCCTTATTCAAGAATTCATATTTCCATATAAAACCAAAACAAGGAAGAATTAAACTTCTAAAATGGTTTATCACTGATGAGAGCTAGGGAAACAGTCAGCAACATCTACAACACCTCTATCTGAGCATTCTGGAAAGGCATGCTGCCTCTGGATTGAAAGAGTTATGGGGCTGGGGCTGTCTGGTTTTAAAGAAAACCCACGATAAAAACATTCTCGCACCAATAGGCTCAGCCAGTGCTAACAAACATTGGATTTCTTACATCTACAGTACTGCTGGCAAAATGCTCAAACTGGAACTGCACCAGCCAGTCAACTGGCTGCATCACAGACAGAATCTGAAAATGGCTCACCTAACAATTTTTTTCTCCTGTCGGTGCTGTTATTGCCAAAAATATGGTAGATTTTGACTCCAGGAAGCCCCCAAGAAGTAAGTTCCAGAACCAGCCAGCCCCTGGGAAGGGGATGCTCAAATTCTGCATCACCAGTAGGGATGAAGTAGGCAAAATGAAAATCCTCATAATAAAAGAAACAGAGCAAAGAAGAGGCAACTGATAGGCACTGAGAATTAGCAATGGTAGAGTGAAGAATACATGAAGGGCATCCAAATAATAAATGCAAGGAAAATGTCATTCTAGGCAGAACTAGTAGTAAGAATCATGTTTCTAGGACTGAGGATTCTTCACAATCTGGCACATAAAGCATGAAATAAAAGGCTAAGAAAAAAAGTTTACTAACTGTTAGAATTAAAATCGCAGGTTAAAGAGATGGTAGCAGGCTTGGAATGCCTCCTGTCCTGGAACAAGGCACAGGGAGAGAAAAATGTAGGTTCTTTTCAGCTGGAGATACAGATTATAGGCAACAGAATAAAATGCGAAAAGAGAAGACAGGAGGAAAAGGAAGCAATAGAAAAACGTAAACTGCCTGCTAAAATAATTTAGGGAAACCTGGCAAGCAGAGTCCCTGGCAGGGTGGCCCAGCAGGAACTCCTCTCCATCAGCATTTCTAGCAGGCTGAAGTGCTGGGAGGCGCAGGCGCGACTGTCGCAGCACTGAGTTCTGCCAGACTTCCCGCACCCACAGCGGAACCAGGCTCCTCTTCTCTGTGAGCTGCAAGGCCAGCTGGGCTTCTCTGCAGGTACACTCCTTAGTGTCTAACTTCTTCCTAAACAATTTCTACCCCTTTTTAGTCACCCATTTCAGACAATTTGAGATCTAGCTCGAGGGCAGTTCAGGCCTTCCAAGACAGAAACAATAAGCCCTCTTCTGATCATGCTCAAAGGTCACTCAATTCCAGAATGATTTGTGTGACCTGTGTAGCATTTTATTGCTAGTGTTACATTAAGTCTTCTTCTTGTGCTTGAATGAATGGCACACTAGTCTGTCAGAGTTGAACCCATGCTGCTCTTCCTGAGCTGTGTAGCCATACCGGTATATTTTATTTATTACACTGAGCAAGGGGCTATTTCTAGGATAATGCCAGTGATTATGGATCATAAGTCAGCTGTGCTGGCTTCCCTGATAACAGGTTCCTGGGGCATTGCCTCTGTGTTAGCAAATACAGCAGCATAAAGTTATGCACAGTTCAAATACCCAACAGCAGTAACTGACATTTAATTCGATGGGAAACACTCATGGCAGGCCCTTTTTTCCCCTTTTTTCCTAAGGAAGGGGAAACTGCGACGATAAAAATTGCTCTAATACTCATAAAATATCAAGTTTGTTCAAGACCCAAAAATGCATGATTTCAGGATTGATAATATTTGCATGTCTTTTCCATCTTTTAATTTTTTTTTTTTTATTTCTTTCCCCATAGTAAGATAAAATGTGAGTATTATGTAAACAAAAATTATTTTTTCTATTTAAGTGCCATAAATCACACCAAATAAAACTTAGGAGATCAATTAGCAAACTGTGTTTTAAAAAGCTTGAGTTAAAGGTGGCTTTACAAGAAGTGGAACCAAAATCTGGCTTTTACAAAACGGAATAGAAAGACCAGACAATCAAATACCCATTAACATATTCATACATTTGGCAGCATAACATGCAGAACATCAGCAATGTTGTTTCAAAAGGAAAATTCATTTTCACCACTTAACACAGCTGTGTTTGCCTCCCACTCTCCCTCCCCAAATGTTAGGTGCAGGGACCCAAATAAAACAGGGAAGATAATCAGAAGCAGGAGGATTTCTTATCAAAAACATGGTTTCCAAACTGGACACATAAACACGATATTTTTTTTTTGTTATAGATTGAACATAAACTACTGGTAAAAGCTGTACTTAATATATGAAAGAATAGGTTTCCAGTGAATGCTGCCTGTCATTTAACAGAAGAAAGTTCTCTGGCAACCAGGTATTTTCTGTATTTCATCTTTCCCTTATCAAGAAAAACTACACCAGCAAATAGTGCTTACACAAGAAAATCTGCTGCTGCCTGAAAAAAAAAATTGATTCAACCTGTTTTTCATCTTTGTTTTTCACATTCCTCCAATGTCCTTGCAAAATCAAGTAATTCTTAGCATTTTGCACATAAATCTCATGCCAGCTACTTTATTTCTCAAATGCTCGCGCTTTAAGCTTTGTCAGTGAAAGAAACCATTAATGATTCAGAAATAAGTGCTTTTAATCGTCTGTGCTTTGCCTGAAATGTACCAGGTCATGACTGTCACTTATCCCCTGTGCTCACATAAATAAGATTTAAGACACGCACCTGGAAATAGAATTTCACCCGTACATTTCAAGCTTTGGCCACTACATGGTACAACTTCTTACACAAATGTTCCCTTTAAAAAAATCTTTTGAGTATGGCATTTGCAAAATTCTGCAGTCTCTCTAAGGCAACTCCACCTTTGATGTAATCTTGATGAATGTGATATAGCTATGAGAAGGATGATTTTGCCCATTTACTCAATGAAAGCAACTGTACAATCAAAGACTATCTGAAGAAAATCTGGATATTTTAGACAACGTTTTTAAGTTTCACCAGTTTCACCAGACAGTACTTTTTCTGATTTACTGCTATGCTTGCAGCAACATAAGTTTCAAATGTATTAGCAGTGGGAGATTTTGCAAAGTAACACGACTTTCACAAGGAAAATGTTCTTCTTGATAGCATCTTCTGTGCTCGAAAACTGCCAGAGCACTTTTCAGAGGTTCTTTACGTCTCACAATCAAAATAGAGCAGCTGAGGCATGAGCTTCGAAAACAGGGCTACCACTTCTCCATATAGTTACACTTCATAATTTAAACATGCAAAGCTAAAGGACTAGGAAACATTGCACCAAACAAGACATAAGCCCCCACCCATTTATCTATAACACACACACACTCAAAACCAAATTCGGGTTCACTAAACCAAGTGCAGTAAAGGGTTCTGAAATGTACTCCCTTTGTCGCCCTTCTGAGGCTGAAGGATCGCTATCTTCCCAGCCACCCCAGAAACAGCATTACTCTTCTTCCTTCTGCTTGGAGATACGATTTTCATTTAAAATATACTAGACAGCAAAGAAAGGAGAAAACAATGGCTCTCTAAGCTAGTGGAAAGCTTTGCCTCGCTATGCATGCATGCATGCCTTCAGGAAAGCCAGGGAGCGGCCCCACCCATATGAAAGGAACTTCCTATTGCACTGGAAAAGGGGGAAAAGAAAAAAAATCATGTTAGGTGTAGCAAATAACAGTTCCAGAAGAGTTGTTTCAGGTAAATAGAGATATGTAATAGAAAAATGCACCCTTTCTACAGGCATCCTCAAATGAGCTCTGGAACTCCCGAAAATTCTCTATCAGTTTCCCAGACGAGAAAAGACATTGGGGAATCAAGTAACTGTTCACTTCACATGATTTTATTCCTAAAAGAGTAGAATTCTATGTTACTGATACACTGCTGTCTCTGAAAACCACTCAGCCAGAGCTGCAACTAGCCTGAAAGCACAGCCTGAGGAGAACAAATTGCTTGCAGCTTATTCATCCTCTTCTTATCAATGGTATTCACAACCTAGAGGGTCTATTCATGTACTATGAATGAATAGGTTTCCAATGGCAACGTTTCCAAAGGAACAGTTAGGCCTCCAGAGTCACAAGAAAGGGTGGGGAACCTCAATAATGTTGCCTCAAGGACTGGGAGAGCTGAGGCTGAAAAGTCCTTAAAACACATAGATCACCTGTCCACAGTCTGTAGGAAGAAAGAACAGATTCAAGCCATTTCTAGCAGCAGCCCCCAGATTAGCCAATACAGAACACACTGAGCGAATCAGAACCACCACACAGTCCACTTGTGTAAAAGGCTTGATAAGCTAAATTTGCATTCTTTTCTCTCCCACTCTTGCAATCAGCTTAGTGCCTTGTTTAAAACACAGCAACCCTCTTCATTCTTACAGCATGCAGAAATGTAATGAACGAACAGGGGCCAACACAGGAGCAACCCAGCAGCAGCCACCAGGAATAACACTGAGCAAACTTGAGCATTTCAGACCTACCCATCTTTGTAGAAAAATAGCTTAATCAGTGCAGTGCTGAGGATAAAATCCTTGCAGGGACGGAGCTGCAGTTCCGCAGTAATCCAAACGAACAAACCATCATCTGTTAATATTTCAAGCCTCACGCATAAAACTGTTAAGGAATCCCTATCACAGCACAACCATTATTAGATGCACAGGAGATTTTGTGCTCTAAGGAATGATGCTCCATTCCATGAAGAGGACAGGTGGAAAGAAAAATGGAAGAATAAGAGGAGGCCCAGTGAAGTCGTCATGAATTTTTTTTCCTCCCTGGGTCATTTACGAGTGGGAGACCCCTTCAGGATTCAAACCAATCAATCTTTATTTAGCACATCCTTTTCTCACTCAGCCTGTGTAGAAAGACTGCAGCAAATGGTGCAAGGGATTGTGGGATGGGGATGCAGCAGAGAGCTGCAACCAGATTCGCTGGGTTATTTTTTTTTCCTCCCTACTCAGCAATCAGCTGTTCCGAGGCTCCGCGCAGGGCCATTGAATTCGGTCACCAGAATGTTATTACAGGATTAGCAGGCGGAGACAGCTACCACTGTGCATCTGGCATGTCAATGCCGCTAAGAAATACATATGCAAATATTACTCACGAATTGAAAAACGATTTAACTCCGAAGGAGAGAGTAAATATTACATAACATCCATTAGCAGGACAGCTGCCAGAGATAAAACGAAAGCACTTTTGTTTATTAAACACTTAAATGATTCCACTCGGATTTTTCCAGTATTCTGGGTATTTCTTGGAACGTAATTCTTCCCTGCTCCAACTTCCAGAAGCAACAAAAGACCCCACAAATGCTCTTTGTCTCTCTCCAGATGTTCAAAGCAGAAGCAAAGAGCCTCTCCAGAAAACTGTGCTACTGACACACAAACCAGAAGCAGCTTCTACTATAGAGCCACACATTTGACCTGACTCAGTCTCAAGCCAAATATTCAAGGCAGCAATTAGTAAACTCATATTAAAGGACTTTGAGAATCAAGGCTAACAGACTGTTCAACTTTTCTATAAACATTAATGCAAAGATGTGTTATCACAGTTAATCTATTTACTTGCTTAATTTTTTTTTCAATTCACAGATCAACTCTGATTTTACTAGGCTGTTACCAAAGAAATAAAAAAAATTGGTGCCTGCTAGTTTTCAGCTATGCAGAGAAGGTTGTTAAAAAGATGCTTGTGAATACACAGATACCACTGGAGTAAAGCAACATAAAATTAGCTTTGTCTTCCAGTATAACAGCTAGTGGGTTTTGCAGACGAGGTAGTATTTACATCTCCAAATACAGTGTATCTTTTCTTTTGAAAAAACCAAATCATATGCAAGTATTTCAGCTAACTGAGGCTAACAAAGCTTCCCACAAATAAAAGAACATAAAGCTCCATTTGCATCAGGAAGAAAACACGTGGGGCTTAAATACTCTCTTTGCTACCCTGACTTAATTACGACAGACACAGCTATTTTAGAAGTTTAAAATGTTGTTCCAAGCTCTCTAAGCACGGTTTCCAGAACATAATATTTATCCCATTCTTGAATTGATGAGTTAAGTAGTATTAATAACCATTTACTGTGACTGCAATATAATCTAAATTCCTGTTAAAAATACAAATTCTGCCCAAATACTTTACTTTCCACTTGGCGATCATTTAGCCAGATCATTTTATGCATCAGGGAGATCCAGCCTGGTTTCCCTGGACAATGCCCACAGGGTGAAGGCATGTTGTAATCCAGTTTATAACCTGAAATGAAAGGCAGCGTGTGTGCATGTATTAGGGTTTGGGGTGCCTGTGCCAAAGTATTGCCCCTCTAACTCTCTTAGCATGTGCTGAACTCAATCAAAAAGAGAGCAAAAGGTTTCATTTTAGCTCCAACATTCAGGAGCAGCAGGCATCTATACAGCAGGATTCACAGTTTAAAAGAAAGCCAGAGATTTAGGCATGTTTTTGGAGAGGCGGGTTTTTTATCTTTGGTTCGGGGAGTTTTTTGGTTTTCTTTTTAAACTATCTGGGGAATTCCTATTGCAAAGAACAAACAACAGATTTCACTCCCACAACAAGAAGATCCAAGGCCTTTTGTTTCTGCCAGTGATCAAAGACACTTAAAACAAAAATCAAGTGAAAAAATTCAGGAGTGGCACCCCCAGAATTGAAGAGGAAGACTGTCTGACAGAATCATGGAGATATCATTTAGTTGCTTGCTTTCCCTTGCTCATTTCAAACGACCTATTTACGTACACTAAAACAGAATGACCAGTATCACTCAGATTACTATTTCCATTTACCATCAGTATCAAGGACTACATACCCCTCAGAACTGATCCCATAACATACCTCATGGCCAAAGGAGACTGCTGGAGCCACAGCTGCAACCACTCTCATAGGGAAATACACCTCCAAACAAGAGATTCCTTCAAAGTGCCATTCTCTTAAAATTAACTCTGAGAAGTTGCCTGCCGACAATGAGCTGATACTCCACAAATTATCCTGCTTCTTCAACAAAACAAAAACGTGCTACCATGGCAAGGAAAATGAGACAAAAGGCATAACATTTCCCTGAGATTTTTCTTGTAACGTGTTGGTATGTGGGTTTCTTCTGCTTAGCAAAGAGGAAAAGGATTCAATCTTGCACTTTACCCCCATAGCAGTTACAACCAGTCTTTTAAATAGGTTTATTGTATGTGTACATCTTTGTGCCGGGAGATGGGGGTGGGGGAGGTCATTATATGCTTTGTTTTGTTTGTTGTTTTTCTGTTTTTTATTTAAAAAAGAATAGGCTACTTTTCCTCAGAAAATTGCTGCATTTCATTGTTGCTGTTGACTTATCTGTGTCACTGCTGACTACTGAAGAAAGTTCTGGAGAAGAAAATACATAGTACAGGCCATCTTCATAGTGCCATGGAAGAGTGATCTAGCTTCTGTTGTCATCCCCTGTAAATGTCCTGGATTTTAAATAACTTATTCTTTTTCCTGTTCCAAACACAACCTGAATTCATATTCTTAGGGAGGCCATAAATAGTAAGCTACCAAAAAACCTCACAGTTAACTTAGAGGTTAAAGGTAGATACTGATATCTTCCCTAATATTAAATAAGTCATCCAAACACTCCAAGTTAAGATTAATGGTCTGCACTGAAGCCTATATTATAAACTGACTGAATAGAGAGTAGTCTGGCTCACCCAGCTGTACGGAAGTGATTCTAAGGTCAGCAGGAAAAAAATTATTGGGTTAGTTCAAACTAAATGACCAGCTAATACAGTCCTGGCAATTAAGGCTGACTGAAAAGTAAGAGATGTGGGAGGCCAGAAATCAATTACCCAAAGCCAACATGCTGGAAATGAGGATTAGGTTAGGAACACAAACATAGGATAGGGTGGGCTGTTACAGCCATCACCCAGCTCCACACATCCCTAATTTGGCCCTGGCAACAGGAGAGCAAGTGAAGTGAAACAGCCAAACGTGTCATTGTGGAGCCAGGAATCAAGGGCCTTATGAGGCCTCATGAGCTGGTGGCCTTTACCTTTTCCCACGGTGGCTGTGCACCCATGCAGACCCAGCAGCTTCCAGACAGCAAGTGCAACTTCCAGCCCTCACTCCACATCCTCCAATAGTCCAAGCTGTAGCTCACACCATCTGAAAAGAGCAACAGCTTCCCCCCACTGTGGGTTTGTAGCCAGAGGGCATGTCTGCCCCAAAAGGAGCTCTGTTAGGTCCTGGTTCCTCCCCACCAGCCACAGCTGTGAGCCATGGTCACTCCCTCATCTTATGATCCAGCAGAGCAGATGCTTTTTCCCAAATCTTGTGACCCAACACAAGGGATTTGTCATAGCCTGGGAGGCAAACAACTTGAAAGGTTTGCCTAAGATGTAATGCTGGGCTGCTGGAAACTTTCCCAGCAGCCCAGCACCCATCCTCCTATGACTTTGCCACCTTCTTCTATTTCCTTCAACCTTCTGCTCATGCCTGGTTTAGCTTGCCAAGGTTGCGGCTCTTGCAGCACAACTGCAGCACGGCTGGGACAGCCTGGCCTCCCTGCTCAGCCAGCCTGAGCCTTTCTGGCAGGACCGCATTTCCTGCCTCTCTCCAGCACTGAAGCTGCAAGTCAGGCAGTGCCAGACACAAACTGCTTTTCCCCTCTCTGTGTTATTCTCTTCCCCCTGTTGGGTATCTGCTATTGAAGTACCACTGCAGCCACCAGAAACAAGCTCTGTATTCTGGCATTCCTTCTGCACAGCAATGGGCTCACCTTCAGTATCACCATCAGATGCAGATGTCATGAATCAGATTTTTTTTAAAAAAAGAAAATTTTTCAGCTGCTGAAGGCACAAGAATAACCGGAATAGAAGCCACTGCTACAAATTAAAGCCTCACTTAATAGTGTTATATGTTTAATGTTTGTTCTTTTTTCTTCCTCCTTTACCCAGCCTGTCATCAAAGCTTACAAAAGCCCCTGAAACATGGGTGGACCTCTTAAGACACCAACATACCAATGCTTTATACTCCAGTTGTAGAGGGAAGGTTATGGCTGGCATCTAATACCCACGTTTCTTCTCTCTCCTCATCTCCACAACTTGTGCCCCTGCAGTACCTCTTCTCCACCCTCCTTTGGAGGTGAATAGTCCTGCTTCCGGTCCCCAGAGACCCCATCACCCAGCTGTCCTGTCCTTGGATGGAGAGGGGACGTGCTGGTGGCTGCACTGCACACACCAAGGGACAAGTCTGACAGGTTAGAGCTTATGTGATCACACAGTCATCACCAACTGAGAGGCTATTTGTGTGACTGAGGTTTTCAGGACCTCATTTTGAGTCAGGGCCTTGCACAATAAATTCCAAAACAGCTAGAACACGCTAAATTTACTGCACATGCAAGGACAATGCATGAATGGGCATCCATGAATCCTCAACCAAACACCCCAAATTCTCAAAAATGAGATTTCAGATAAATGAATGGAAAGGACACACCAACGGAAATAAAAGGATAAAAGTATCAGGTTAAATTACAGCATCAGAACTGCAATTTAGGGCCCTTTCCATGTTTAATAAAATGTCATCTTCTCAGGTGAGCTCCTAAAAAAAATCTGCAGTGAGGTATGTCGAAGTAATTATTTCAGGGACTAGATGTTGTGCAGTCCTAAGTAAAAGAATTTTAAATTATATACTTGCCAACCAATGCAGTGAGTTAGAGCATCTCTACTGAAAAAAACCCCCACCCTGACTACTGGTACCGTTACTATCACCCTTACAGTTGCACATTTTTGACTCTCTAGGTCTACCTATTTTGTGAACACTGATAGATCAGATCAGATCTCTGTTCAGCCTTTATAGGTACACATGCTCAAATAAAAACAAGATGAACTGACAAATTAAAACTGCACATCAAAATACTGCTGCTTCCATAAACATCTGCTGTGAAATGCTACTTGAAATAAAAGTGCCCCATGAAGACTCCACACTAATTACTGTTAACACTTACAGGAGCAGGAAAACAGGCAATAGAGCAAAAAGAAGGAGGCTGATCAAGAATCTATTTGGAGAAAGGTCCCTGGTCTTTTCTACATACTGTTAAATATAAGATATGCAGAAAAATGCTCTATGCATTTTCTTTAGGGTTGCTGAGCAACAGGGAAAAAAAATAACTGGAAGCAGAAAAAGCTCAATGCATTTGGTACTGTGGAACTGTGTGGTGAAAATTGTAGAGACCATGCCCTCCACTCTCCCTGAGACTGGATCTGCCCCACCCCGCATGTCCACTATGGCTCTCCCTTTAGCGGAGGTAACACACATCAGGTACTGGAGTTTAGTCACATATTCTCTGATGACCACCAAAAAGTTCCTCTGTTGTTTCCATTTAATTCAGCAGGATTTTGGTGAACTAGCGTGAAGTTCAAATCAGCAAGGGAGAAGGCAGCACTCAGCAATCACTACAAGCCACATAACTTCTTTGCAAAATTAACTTAAGAGAGTGCCACCCCTTCAGAATGTTTTTCTCGCAGCCTTAAAAACTCCCACTTCCCATCAAATACAACATATGAAACACAAACCAAGAGGTAAAGAAACCCAAGCCACCTTAGGTGTCTCACAATAAGAAACGGGAAATAGAATTTAAGTATTCAAAAAAGCAAAAATGGAGGCAGAAAGGAAAGGAATTATCTTCTTAGTGTGAAAACACATATTGGGATAAGGACTAAGAAGGACAGAGGAAAAAGAGCCCCTCTCCAGCATGTGAGCAGCCTGAAATCGGGTTCACATCCTCTGTACACTTACATTGTTTAAAATACAAAATATTGGTTGCTGCACCTCCATATTTACCTTTGCTGTTGAACAGTACCCACCTCATTTTCTTGTCCATAGCCCAGCAGCAATGTTAACTTCTATATCTGTCAAGTCTTCTTCTGAACCAAAATATCTTTCAAAAACACAGCAATATGTCCAAACATGTATATTGTCCTCGGGTTTAGAGAAAACTTTGCTCAAGCGTTAAGTGGCAGGCAATAAGTTTACCCAGGCAGGCTCTTTATGTTGGCAAAAGTGCAACACTGAACTTTCACAGCAAGTAGGTAAACACATAGCTGCCGGGTAGTCTGGCAGCACCAGCAGTAGAGGGAAACAAGGTCAAGACAACCTTGGCAAAAGGAGCTCTGTGGGTGTTAACAATGGTTGTGGGCACAGGAGCTGAACAGACCAAACAACCATAGCAAGAAGCCATCTACAGCTCTTGGTGGGAGCTTGAAGTGCTCAGAGCTCAAGCGTGCCAGCTGTGACGCTGCATCCTCCACTTCCACACTCACAGGGACCCTCTATTTGACTCCAGCAGTCAGCTCCAGCAGTTCAAAACTTGGAAACACCCAATGGCTGAACCTCACCCAGTAAACGTGTCCTTCCAGTCCTCAGCAAGGACACTCATTTGCTGATTGCATGCCAGCACTCCTATTTAAAGAACTGTTGTTGTTGGAAATAGCTGAAACCTTTCTACAGCAGGCATTAGGCGCTCCCCGCACCTTGTGCCTTGCCTGCAGAAACGCATCAATTCCAGCATGTGCTTCCACGGCAGAGTTTTACCACAGCCACAGTAACATGTGCTATCTGCCTGCAAAGTCCATCAAACCCCTGTGTGGGCAGGATCCCCAGACAGTCCTACCAAGCAGCCCCTCTGGCTCAGCCCAGGTTTTACTCAAGCCTTCTCCCTGAGGTATAAGGTTTTATACATAACACAAAACTGTCTACATTTACCCTTCATCTCCAGAAACAATTCTCCTAAGCTTCCTCTTAGACATCTCTTACAGGTTCAGGCCAGACGCCCAAAGGCCCTTAGGAGGCATTGCCAGGCTGCTTATAAGCAAATGCTTAGCTCTGATGTAGGTTAGAGTTCTGCAAAAATGACATTCTCAAGATACCTTGTACATACACACTCCTGCATGAATATCAGCCTTTTCAACTGGCATCACAACTTACAAAGCAACAGCTAATGATAAAGGAATAAAGCAGAACCACTCATATGCACAATTTTAAGACTCCCAAGCTGAACTGGGATATCCAGGACATTAATTTCTCCATGAAAACACATCTATTTTACTTTACAGGAAAACCAGTACAGTTTTGTGTACATGAAAAGAAAATTAGGGGACAGTATAGGAAACTATAATATAATAACTATGTGAATGCATCTGTCTGTTTAAATAAAAAAAAAGCACTTGGAAAAAAATCTGGCATCACGAGAGACAAGAACATATTGTCTTAAATCAACCATATTATCATTTGGATTGTGATAACACCTGGAGATCTCTTTCAAGTACCAGAATCCTACTGTGATAGGCACCTGCTACACAGCACACAAGTTCCCTTGCAAACATAGGTAGCCCGT
>VYZR01002655.1:50003-61386 GCA_013400675.1 Oxylabes madagascariensis | reverse complement strand
TGCTTTCCACATAGGAAAAATCTCCTACTGATGGAGATTTCTTTGACTATGAGTGTGTGGAAAGTCTCTCAGGTGTGCCTCAACCTCCTCCTAATAAGGAGTAATGCAAGTCTTATATTTTATTAATTATATTTTATTTATTTATTTATTTAGTCTCATACTGATCTTGGAGTCTATTTTTAACAAAACAGGTCTTAACCGGGTAAATGTATTTCTTACACTCAGGACTTCCTGGGGAGCTCCATTGTAATTTCCATATATTACAATTTCCATATATTACAAGCTGGAATATTCAGATAACATAAACAAATGGGATAATAAATGCATGCCCTCTTAAGTAGAATGAACCAGATCATACCATCAGTTTCTGCAAAGGAAGCCTGAGTGAAATCAAAACTAAGAACTTTGCATGGCTTTGAGGTGGAATGAGGAATTCTGCTTATAACCCAGAACTGTTTCTCTCTCTCGGCTGATCACCTCTCCTTGTAATTGGAAAATTATCTAGGTTTTAACTACTTAACTGCTTTTTAAAGTTGTTGGTTTAATCAGTAAGGTTGCCATCACTAAATTCTAAGGTGGGAGATGAAAGGAAAGAGGCCACTGCTTCCTTGTTCTGCCTCTTGACAGCTAAGAGCATTCCCAAGACTACTCAAAACAGCATTTTGCTGCCCATTGCCCCATGGAGAAGCAAGGGATAATTGTAACCTGGGAGCACTTTGGTTGTGGAGTGATGCTCAGGACCAGCTTTGCTGACTTCAGCCTATGCCCTGCATGAAACAATTAAACCATTTTTCTGACCAAAGGGGTACAAAAAAGCCATAACAAAAGAAAATTATTCAAGTCATTTTTCAAACTAGTTTCCTTGCTTATGGAAAACAAACAAAAAAAACCCCAACAAAACTATGACATTGAACTAATGTATTATGAGTATGTAAATTATTAAATCAACCAAGGAATTTTTATGGGGGAGGTAAATGAGTAACATCCANTATGACACAGGCATCTCCTGCACAGAGCCCAGCAGGAGGATCAGCCTGTACAAACCTGCACCAGTTTGGGTGCTCGTATGTAGCACAGCTGACACACAGCATGGCTGAGACACAGCACATGGCTTGGCCAGTTTATACCCTACTGTTTGAGCTCCCCTCATCTCCTTTCACCTTTGGCACCAGACCATGTCTTGACTGCCTTGTTTAAACCCCTTAATCTACAATCCCTCTATTTTCTGTTCATTTAGCTTTGTGCTGCTGTTAGAGTATGCAAAACTGGGCATATCTTCAGGTCACAATTTCAGGAAAGATGCTGTGCACAACTCTATCTTCACTTAAATCTCTTTCAGATTAATCCACTGTTTAAGGTTATTTGAGTAAGTTTCTTTGCAATCACTAGAATAGGGAGAATTTATTTAGGGGGGAAAATAATAGACAGTATTAATTCATGAGCTTGTTAATGCATATGAGCTCTCCCAGCTCTGGGAAAGAAATTCTTTGTTAATATTTTAGGCTGCTGTGGCACAGAGCCAATGCTTCAGTTACACTACAAAAAGCACCCAAAAATTACCAATACTTCTTTTCCCTGTCTTCAAACTTTTATTAAATACTCAAAAGTATTTAAAAGGTCAGTTACCCATTTTGCTGCTATCAGGAGATTACTCTAACATGATGTGTTTGTCTCCTATTGTGAGTAGTGAAAATCCCCCTGTATCCAGTGTGTTTTGTTTGGATTGAGATGGCATGCAGCTGATGGCTGTGACCTTCATGGTGGCTTAGATCCCTGGCTGGCACTGATTTTTGATTTAGTGCCGATCTGCTGCGCTTGTCACAGGCTGCAAGGTGCTTTCCATGCACTAATGGAACAGCTCAAGGGCAGAGGGGCCCTGTAAATGTCTATCTTTCACCAACACTGTGCTAAATAGAGGGCTGAGTTTTCTACATGTGAATGACAGAACCTGAGATTATATACAGGAGTGAACTGGGAGTTCTTTCACCTGGGCTGATGTTCAGCAGTAAATAAATGTCACTGTAAAATGAGAAGTTTTTATTATTCTGAGTGGTAATGAATATAAGTGTACAGTATTAAACAGCATACTTAATATTGCCTATATATCCACATCTGAAGACAGAAACTAGCTCTATACAGCCCATATCCCCATAAGCAGTTATTTCCTTTGAATACCAGAAGATTTGTACCAGAGTTCAGTTTGACTCTGTCTGCATTAATAAGTCATTAATAAATCCTGTTCCTTAATGACATATTCAGCTGAAAATGAATTCACCCTGAACTCTCCCTCACAGGAAACCAGCACACTGGATTGCAAATGGCAAAGGATTCCAGGTTAACTCTTTGCTTATTCGCTAAAGTTAGGAATGGATGAGGGGTCAATACAATGCTTTCCACATAGGAAAAATCTCCTACTGATGGAGATTTCTTTGACTATGAGTGTGTGGAAAGGCTCTCAGGTTTGCCTCAACCTCCTCCTAATAAGGAGTAATGCAAGTCTTATATTTTATTAATTATATTTTATTTATTTATTTATTTAGTCTCATACTGATCTTGGAGTCTATTTTTAACAAAACAGGTCTTAACCGGGTAAATGTATTTCTTACACTCAGGACTTCCTGGGGAGCTCCATTGTAATTTCCATATATTACAATTTCCATATATTACAAGCTGGAATATTCAGATAACATAAACAAATGGGATAATAAATGCATGCCCTCTTAAGTAGAATGAACCAGATCATACCATCAGTTTCTGCAAAGGAAGCCTGAGTGAAATCAAAACTAAGAACTTTGCATGGCTTTGAGGTGGAATGAGGAATTCTGCTTATAACCCAGAACTGTTTCTCTCTCTCGGCTGATCACCTCTCCTTGTAATTGGAAAATTATCTAGGTTTTAACTACTTAACTGCTTTTTAAAGTTGTTGGTTTAATCAGTAAGGTTGCCATCACTAAATTCTAAGGTGGGAGATGAAAGGAAAGAGGCCACTGCTTCCTTGTTCTGCCTCTTGACAGCTAAGAGCATTCCCAAGACTACTCAAAACAGCATTTTGCTGCCCATTGCCCCATGGAGAAGCAAGGGATAATTGTAACCTGGGAGCACTTTGGTTGTGGAGTGATGCTCAGGACCAGCTTTGCTGACTTCAGCCTATGCCCTGCATGAAACAATTAAACCATTTTTCTGACCAAAGGGGTACAAAAAAGCCATAACAAAAGAAAATTATTCAAGTCATTTTTCAAACTAGTTTCCTTGCTTATGGAAAACAAACAAAAAAAACCCCAACAAAACTATGACATTGAACTAATGTATTATGAGTATGTAAATTATTAAATCAACCAAGGAATTTTTATGGGGGAGGTAAATGAGTAACATCCACTATAGAATTTTGTAATACAGGGATTTATTGTCATTTTCTCCAAGCTCTTTTTTTTTCCAGCAGTAACGAGTACTCTGTGAGTCTCATCTATAGGGAAAGACCTATAGAAGAGGAGGACCCAAAAGTCCTCTCATTTGGTCCGTGAATGTACTTTCACTGATTTTGACAGTCAGAGGCCAAGCAGGATCAGGCTAGAAGCTATGGACCCTCAGTTTCCTCATTCGTGAGAGAGAAGGTCTATTCCCAAGGGTCTTGTTGAGCTAATTAATTGCCATTATCAGGCTATAACAAGCCTTACCTGGACAAGAGTGAGAAGCTGTCAGTCCCACCTAGGGCTGAGCTCTTTCTTGGGCTTCAGCCTGAGCCTTGGCTCAGAGGAAGGTGGTTTGGAGGGATGAGGGTGACACGGTACAGTTTTAGGCTACGGAGGACTGGGCTTTCCCTCCAGCACCTGCTGCTGCCTGGGGTTCATTTGAGCACTGTGGTGGTTTGGAAGACCTTGAGAGGGACACCTGGAGCTGTCAAATCCCACACTGCCCAGAGCTGCCAGGCTGGCTCCCTGCCTACATCCAGACTGCAGCTGGGCACACAGCTCTCTCCACCACCCGTAAGGGAGCCAGTATCTGGCAACCCCATGCCACTGCATTCCTCCCCTCTGCATAAACTCAGGCACAACAAGAAGTTCAATGCCTCACGGCCTTGTCTGCCCCAAGTTTAGGGCTTAGGAGGCAGTTCAAGTATGTTGAAGTGCGCTATGCTGTGCCAAAGCCTGGATCTCACTTGTGAAGACACAAGTGTCACCTCCCCTGCACCTTGCACCTTGCCCTGGGGCCATCCCCATGGTCCCAAGACCTTGATACCTGAATTTCTGGACATGTCTGTTTCGATGGTGCTGGGACAAGGCTTGTCCTGGTGGTAAAATTGGGATCTTGGACATGCTGCTGCAAGAAAGGCTTGGACACCAGTAGTCAAGATCTGGTGTGGAATATCACAGCTGCTGACAAGCTGATGGGAGACTGCAGGCAGGCATGTGTATTGGTGGTCATACTTAAAAGGCAATATTTGCTTTGATGTACACATGATGGTTTTACACAAATTAGTATCCCTGGATACTCCTATATTCCCTAGCATGGAACTAAGTTAGGGGGAAACAATAAAATTACACAGTTCACCTCTTCGTTGTTCTTATGATATAAGAAGATAACAGATCTAGGAAGTAAATGTTTTTTGCCCCAGCCACAATTAAGCTATCATTGGAAATTCAAGACCTATATGCACAGCATGTGAGAGCATGAATTTACCTAACATGTAAATGACATTATTTGAGAATGCTTCACCTTTGCATTAATTTTTCCTGTAAAGCTGCAAAGGTCAGCAAGACCTTGGTTCATCTGCTGTATAAGTGCCAGTTGTTTAAGGCAGAGCTGCTGTGGAACAAGACTCTTGAAATATTCCTGCCTCCCAGATTTGTGAATCAGTGGAGAATCTCATATGTGTGTGTCAGAGCCTTTACCAGCCCTCTTTCTCCGCGGCTGCCATTTAGGCTTTCTAATGCAGCATATTTCCAAGTGTTCCTCTGAACACACCTGCCCTCCGCTATTTTGAGAAAATAGGGTATTATCTAAAAACTTGCTTTGCAAAACTTAACAGAAGGAGCTCAACACACTCTTTCTTGTTCAACTAAACAGTGACATGTACAGTACATAATGCATGTGAACCATGAATTCCTATGGATGATCTACTGTCCAGAGCTGTCAATAAATGGATAATGCAGTCATCACATCCTGTGAAACATCTTTTTCTTCTTCTTAATATTTTTTGCCACTGACTTTTTGAGACTTTTAACTGGGGCTTACATGCATAAGACCAAATTCTGAGGGAGTTTCTGGGCCCACAGCATGATCTGTCTTTTTGCATGCATGAGACTGAGCACTCAGTCGCTCAAATGGCTGGAGAGTCCCAAAGTGAAGGATATTAAAACCTAATTTTCAGACTTAATTTTAGAAAAAGCTGCTTCAGTGTTATGTGGTACAGAGATATCTCATTAGCTCTTACCAGATCCCTGCCTTTGGAGGGCTCTTTCACTGTGCTAATGGCACTTTGACATTTTGTGGATTACTCTTTCAGGTTCCATAATCAATTTAACATTAACATTCATGTAAACTATTAATGAAATAATATTAAAAAAGAAAAATGTTCCTACAATACTGCAACGTTTTAATGCCTCATTAAAATCATTAGTAATGCTAATATTAAAGAACTTACTTCATCTTTCAGAGAACCCCAAAATAAATCATAATCAAATGTTTGCTAACGTACAGCCAGAGAAATAATTTATACATTGCTGGCTTATAGACATCACGTATACTAAAGATGACACTGTAAGGTCACATTATTAAGCACTCACAACTAGTTCTGGCTCTGGAAACTCATTGTACACAGTATTATTTTATAATTTTCATTAAACATACTGAATATTGTTTGTGGGTTTTATTTATGAGAAAAAAAAAGGATATAGTGTGCCCCTCAGCCAGCCAGTGCTTTCATGGAATTCAAGTTGCAAACAATGACATGCTTCACTGACCTCAATGACTTACAAAGGCCATTTATATTCAGTACTCTCATTTACTCTATCTTTAAAAATGAGTAAGAGACATATATTAATAGCAAGAAACTGGGAGAATGATTGCATCACTACCCATCTCCAGACTTATTGCAACACTTCATTCTCCAGGAGTAGAACTGGCATGGGAATGTAAATGTCATAGACAATATTTATATAAATTTTTCCTACATGTGTAGGGCTAGGCCTGTGGTCCTCCCTTTACTGGCCAACTTTTGCCTATCATCCTGAAGAGCTGTAGCCACAGGAGTAGCCTTTATTCAGTGAATTGTAAGCGTGAGTACCAGAGCAGAGTTCTGATTTGGGGCACACCAGAGCTTTAGATATGTAACCAAGATGTCCTCAGCAGTGGGCTGGGAGGAAAGCTGGCTCCAGGTGAGGTCAGCACCGTGTCACACCAGCACCTTGTAGGGAGTGGTCTAGAGGAGCAACAAGGCAGGTGCTAATGCTGAGCTGGAAAGGGTTCTCAAATGGGTATATCATTTGGTTTAAACCGCACCAGCAAGCCACCTATTATCCAACCAGCAGTCCTGTAAAGTGCTGTAATGTGGCAAATGTAAAGTGACACAGGCAGGGCAATGAGCATTCAAAGCCACAGCAAGGAGACAGAGAAAAAATCCCTCCAGCCTTTCCCAAAGAGCCCCACACTGTCAACCACTGCAGCAGCTCAGGTACCAGCACCAGCATCCTAGCCGCTCTCAGGGTGAGCCCCATGGACACAAGCTGCTCCTTGGGTGAGGGTTGCCCCCTCCAGCACAGCCTGGGCTGGGCAGGGCTGCTCCAAGGGCAACTGTAGTTTTCCCTGCCATGAGCCAAGGTCATTATGTTAGGCTGGAGACATGCTGTGCCACTGCACTCAAAAAAGGAGTTAGCTTGGCTTGGATGTTCTCCCCATTAAGCCACAGTATTCAGTTCATCCCTCATTCTGGAGCAAAACATGATTTTTTTTAAAAATCACAAAAATTTTTAAAAATCACCTCTTCACCACTGGGTTTTGCTGGTTGCTGTGCCAGATATTTGAGACCAGATCCACTGGATTAAAGAGGAGCTTTGGTCTTAACTTTCAAAAATTAAATACCCAACCTTTCCCAGACAGTGTCCCAATCCACTCACTGAACACCACTCTCCTTTATAGCAGAAACAGCATTGCATGTTGTCCCTTTATTTCCAGCATGAGCTGACCCAAGCCCTCATTGCTGAACAGATTTTGCTTTGCAAAACCTCCTTGAGAAAGCTCAGCAAATAAATCCATTGGCATAGCCTGCTGAATTCAAAATCAGAGGGCTGATTCTGGCATGGTTTACGTTTTCTGTTTTAATTTGTCATTTGGTTTAGATGAAAGGTTAATTGCGTTTTCTCTTAATATATTTAATATATTGTAGTAACAAGCAAGCTCTAGAAATGATAAAGTAATTTGTTAAAAAACTCAGCTACATCATCTTTAGCCATTCATGTTCCCTTCAGAGAGAAAATTAATTGTTCCAATCTAGTAAGCTACAAAAGAAATACAGCCGACAAAGGGTGAAATATGAACATCACTGGTAACTTTCAAATTTACCCTATTTATTTTGAATGTAAGATCTCGTGACCCACTAAAATTCAGTTCACAGTGTTTTATGAAAAATAATGGCTGAAATTGAATGTCTTAATTTACATTTAATGCAATTAAGAATGGTTTAAATTATGACTGATGAACAGCACACACAGATGTCAGTCAGTTTCATCAGAATAAATTGAAGTCAGTGTCAATGAATGCTCCACTGATAAATCCCACTTTACATAAAATTAATAAAAATAAGAAAATATAATCCTTAGCTAATTGCAAAATGTTCTGGAATTCCCCTGAATTTTGGAGGGGGTGGGGGAGTGTAAGTAGAGAAAGCCACAAAGTAGAGTATGAAGAGTCATTTATTTTCAAAGGTGTCCTGTGCTAAATTGTGTAAAGGTCTGAAAGTTTACCACAAAGGGTATTTTTGTGCAGAGGTACCTTGCTTTACCGAAATGAGCTGTGGAAGAGCGAGGAAGACGCCTGTAATGTGCAGCTGTGCATGACCACAGAAGAGCTGGTCTCCTTGCGGTTTCCTGGGAACTGCTGTGCCTTCACACGAGGTGCAGCACCTGAATTGGTATTTCTCCTGCTTTTGCAGCTTGTTGGGGACCTGACATACCTTTGCCAAATTTGGTGCCAGCAAGAATTAGCCCAGAGTTTTCAACTCTGTGCAGTAAATGCAATGGAAATATCATTTAGAGCTCTCACATGTAAAGAGTGTCAACTCCTCCACACAGAGATCTTCCAGCTCTCTACTGGCATGGGGTCTGGCACAGCAGCATCATGGCTCATTGTGGGCCCCTAGACACTTCCACAGTTTGGAGGGTAATTTTCATAAAATTAATATAAATTCAGACTGATTTACAGAATGTTTTTGAGGTAAAGCAAGTGTACACTGGAATTGCACCAAACATTCAATAAATGTTTTTTGTGTTAACACATGACTGCAGCTTTCATTCTGCATTCTGTGTTGGAGAGATACTGTTGCTTTCTAAACAAATACTATTTGTTTAAAGAATACAAAATATTTCTAAAGAATATTTTTCAGTCTGCCTTCCTGGAGCAATAGTCAGATGTAGGGAGTGCTGTAAACTTAGTATTTGGCTTACAAAGTAGTTTTGGAGCAGTCCTGCAGTCCTAGTGCCAGAAAGAGAGATCCAACCAATGCTGAAGTCAGGAGGCTTTTGAGCATTTCTTCTGTTTCTCTAAGGACTGCAGAGGCTGATGTTAACAAATCTAAATTCTGAGGGTAAACAACAATTCCTTCTGTGGAAGACCAGGGCAATGCTGGAAAACATTGAATTTCCTCATCACAAATGCCTACACGTGCTTGTGGTGGTCACTGTCACCAGAAAAGCTCTGGAGAACAGGGTTGTCTGACGCATGAGAGCTGTTTCCTGTGGTTTCACAGGTGATCATAAACACTTTTATTTGTAGAGGCTGCAGGTTACCAACCATTTGTTTGTGTATCCATGAAGACAAACACCTCTGGGATAATCCCTTTTTCACATCAAACTCTTTTCAGACAAGTTGGAGAAGTTTTATGTGAAGGAAAAACCATAATCTTCTAAGACCAAGCAACACACCTTCTAAAATGTGGAAAAGACAAATTATGATGCTGCTGTAACTAAACCTCCCAACATTATTTTACAGTTAGAAGCTTAAACTTTCATGCAGCACTTGTAGAGCAGGTGGCAATAGCACAAGCTGAAGTTGGCACTTGAATGCACATGGTGTGTATTTTACATAGGTAGGAAATGACTCCTTACCTCTTCCAGGATATGCCTACTCCCTGTTGTCTGTTCTGTGATATCAGATTAATCAGGATGCCTTAATTGTGTATTCTCTCTGGGTGCGGGTGTTCATTGTCTGTATGTTAAAGAGTTGAGTGTCCTACCTGTCCTTATGCAATATGGCCACTGGGCCTGTGTGTGCCCTGGATAGGTCAGCTGAAAAACATATTAAACCAAGGGAACTGGAATGATTTATGCAGCTCCTTTCTGGTGCCCAAAAGCAAAAGGACACAAGTTTAGATCACAGTAGTGTCCTGCACTCCCGCTTACCTTTTCCTGTGAAATGTTTTCCTGCCATGCCAAGCTCAGCTTGCTGGGCTTGCATTTCCATAGCCCTGTGCAAAACCAGGCACAGACCCAAAAGCCATGGGAAGCATCTGCCACCAACAGGACCTGAGCACAGCCTCTCCCTGCTCAAACCCATGGCAGCTGTGAGTGCTGCACACTTGGTGTTAGCCAAGTCACCTATGGACAGCACAGTGTCAAACACAGCTCATTTAATCCTTGCCAGAGACTGTAAAAGCACAAATTTAAGCTCTAACCCAGGGCCAAATTCTCAAAATGGAGGTGCCCAAGACTGCAAACCAAAAAATGAGGTATGTTCAGAAGTGCTCTCAGGATTGCATGCAGTATTAGTACAATGTGTCTTTGCTATGCCCTTATTATCTTGTAGATATATAGTGTAATTTATGCTAATGGACTGACTCCCAAATTTACCCTTGCTGTGTTAGTTACTTTTCTAGAAAGTACAAATGGCACATTGTTAGCAAAGAACCAAAAAAAACTAGAAACAGAGGGCAGGAGAGCAGCCCCTGGTGATCCACCCCAGATTCCAGTGCACAGAAAAGCACTATGTATTTTATTCTCCTTATATTTTCTCATGCTTTTTCAATTTAGTTTTAAGTGCATAGGGCTTCATGTGATGGAGCTTCTCTGCTTTCCATAAGAAATTGCTCCAGAGCTGTATTACATATTTTGCTCTCAGGAAGCTTTTCCTGATTCTTCAACCTAAATTTTTTGTTTGTTAACTTCATTGTATTACTCCTACTTAAATCTCTTTTGTCAGCCTAAATAACTTCCCCCCTCTCATTTGATAGCTGTACCCTTTAAACATCTGTTGCATGCCATCCTATCCTTCCCTTGCATAGTCAAGCTATATATATTTTGGGGGTTTAATCCTTTTTTTCAGCCATCCTTTCCATTCCCTTACCCACATTTGTTGCTCTTCTCTACACAGTTTGCTCTTTTGTTCAGACAAGAAAGCAAAGGATATTCTAAATGCATGTTTCTCTGGAAAATAAATGCTATGCTTTTGTTTGCTTGCCTCCTCCAGCCACAAATTTTCCCCCTTGTAGGCTAAGCATACAGAGGGGAGCACAAATGAAGGAGGCAGGATTTGGATAGGCATGTAGACTGCCTTGGAGTGACACAGAATGCTAATAAAACTGGTTTAAGGGGTTTTTCTATGTACATTTTTTTTTCCATTTGACTTTAAGAGATCATCACTCAATGTTATTTCTTAAACTGAAGAATCTAAGGCGAATGCTTTGACTTGATTTTAAAGACATTGAATTTTTTCTGCTGGTATAAATAGTATGGACACAGTAAAAGTACTTGAGAGAGCCTAATGAACCATTTCTTACACCCCATTACCTTTAGTCTGATATGACTGAGAGTACGGGCACTAATTATCCTCTCTTTCACAGGCACCGACATAGATCTACAGTAGGTCTTAAAACACAATATTCCATACACTCTTAACAGTATCTCATGTAATACATTTCTGTATTTTTTTCTAATCGAAATTTAAATTAGAGGCATGCCACTTTCCATCTACCTGCCACTTATATATGTTTTATGAACAATTCTTTTAGATTATTTCCTACAAAAAAAAAAAAAAGTGCAGGTAGGACACGACTAGTCACAGAGTGAGTCCTAAAAATTAAAGGATTTTTCTTTGAAAGGAGTGAGGCAACCATACTGCTCTAATGACAGGGAAGCTCTGCACAGTGGATACTAGCACAGGAAAGCTGCCAGTTGAG
>VYZR01002655.1:31784-49092 GCA_013400675.1 Oxylabes madagascariensis | reverse complement strand
TGAGACGAGCACAAGATCAGAGCTCATTTCCCCTGGGTCTCTCAGAGAATGGAAAATTGCTTTTACTAGTTTAGCTCTGCTCTTCTGTACAAGAAAAGAGCGGGGAGCAAGACTGATCTGGGGGGATAGGAAATCATGCATTGCTCTGCACCGGTTTGCATGTCACAGATAGCCTTGCTGAGGTGATGCAGGTGCATCAGGCAAGATGTATGCCTGTCATTGTCAGTGGCTATGCTTTTGCAAATTATTTGTTGGGCTTCCCAGGCTCAGGTCATGTGAGGAAGCTTGCCCTCATCCCCCAAATTCCAGCCTTGTTGATCCACCTGGAATGCAAAGTGCAAGGCTTCAACACCTCAGTGCTGTGGGGTAAATGCTGCTCCCACCTGGAGTGCTGATTTGCACGACTGTTACTGAGCTTGAACCTTTATCTCACGTCAGATGGAAGATGAAGTTTTCTGCTGGTTAACGAGGAAACACTTGGAAACATATGAGCTGCATATTGGGATGCAGATGGTTCTATAAGACACTACATACATTTATAAAGGAGACATGTAAGGTCATTGGGAACCATCTGCTTTAAATATTTAAATGTCCTTACACTAAACGTATGAGTAGTTTTGCCCTGGACTTGTAATATTAGCCGTCTACCAATTTTTTATAATAATGGTGAAACAAAAGAAAAATGGGAAGGTGGGAGACAAGGCATGGCAAACAATTTACAACATCTGGGCCCTACACAGCCAGCTCAGCAGCAACACAACCTGTCCAGGAGCTGTTTGCTCTTTTTGCAGTGGTTCGCCCCCAGGCAAGAGTGCATCCTCTGGGGCTGTCATAAAGTCCTGTGCTGCTCCTACCTGGCAAAGGGAATTCACTGAGCAATTTAATTATCAAGAAACCTCCGTGATCCTGCTCCACCTTGGACAAGGTGTTTCCATAAGGGGGTAGTTTTGGCATGATTTGCCTTGTCCAAACAGCAATCAAAGATCTTTTCCTTTCACTGGTTCATATTCTGACTGAACATCAGAGAGCTGTGGCTCCACAAACTCTTGCCCTGACAACTCTGCACTGATTTTCCCAAGAAGACAGGTTCCAACTTACTTTCAGTTACCCCCAGTAACAAACCAGAATAAACCTACTGTGTCCCCCTCTCTGCACTGTACTCATTGCATGGTTTGAGAGCCCTGTCCTCGCAGGCAGTCATGCTGGCTCTCAGAGATACCACCACCCATAAATGCCCTAAGTCCCACATATGCAGACCCATGCTTTTTCTGAAGACAAATAAAAGTGTTAAATCATTTTGGTCCTCCTTTACTTTACTGAAGTATTTTTCACCAAACAGAACCACCCAGGTAGAGAGAGAGGAGCTGGAGAGCTTCCAGGAATGCAGTAATGCTCCAGCCCCGACTCCCAGCTGCACCTCCGGAGCCCACAGCACTGCAGTGCTCCCCAGAGCTCCCAAGAAGGAGCAGTCCAAGAGGATCCACAAACTCTGGGTTTAGTTCCTCACTGCAGCTCCTGGAATCAACACAGGTAGGCAAGAGAGCACCAGCTTCTTTCCAGCTCTGAGTTTCTCATCTGGGTTTGCCTAAGACAGGTGCCTTGGGCTTCCTGGGCCAGTGTACTCATAGTGCTGGCTAACAGCATTGCAGAGCCCTGCTGGGGCAAGCTGGACATGGTACCCAGAGCCGGCAGAGATGCTGCTCATGCCTGTGCCACCAGCAGAGTCATTTCTTCCTGTATTTTGTGTCTCTGTCTCCTCTGTAATCTGAGGAACAGAATCCACATGGTTAAATTTTTAAATAGTTATGCAGTTTCACACCCTTTTCCAGGAGTATACATATACCATATTCATCATACCTACTTTCACACACATGTACATATTATTCCTGGGGTCACATTTTCCCTGAGGTCTGTCCTTGCACTACAGTTCTCCTGTTCATCTCTCTATCATATGCAGGTATGGGGATTAACAAATTTACCAGGACAGATGGATTACTTTTGATAGTAAAAATCTGTTACCTACCTAAAGAAGGAAAGCTCTTTTGTTGCTCTCCTCTGGAAATAAATGAGGAATAAAACCATAGCCAAAAACCATTCATGAATGTTTTTTAGTCTGAATCATTCTCTCTCAGACTGCCTTGAAGTGTAAGAACAGTTCTGCCTGCAATTACCAAAGCCTAGGAGCATACCAGGATAACCTCCTTCCCCAACATGAAGCCTTCAATCGCACTATTGAAAATGACAGTTGGTTGTTGTTGCTATTGCATTTCACTGATGTGATGATTTAGAGCCTTTTCTTACACCTACTGAGGAGAAAAGACAAACTCCACCACCTTCTGGGAGCCCCTACGCTCTTCCAAGTTCTCTTTGAGATTGTTTGGTTTAGGTTTGTTGGTTTTTTTCATTTTCCCCAGGAGTCTGTGTTATTACAGATTCACTACATCTATCTTATCTTCATTTCAGTATATTTTTATATACCCAGTATATTTTTAAAGATCCCTTTATAAATATTACTTGTCTCATCTTGATAGCAGCTTTCAATTCAGAGCAATGAAGTGACTTCTTAATGAAATTTGTGCATCTATGTACCCTTGGATAATATTCATAATAAGCCCCAAATGGCTACTCAGAGAAAGAGCAAGAATCTGGGAAAAAAAAAGGAGAGAAACAACAAAAATGATAGATGAAAAGCAGAAGTGTGAGAAATAATTGCACTGCTTTGCTCACAAAATTAAAGGGCATATAGGAGGAAAACAGTTAAATTAGCTCAGAGTGCATACAGGAGTTTTAAAGCTCTACTGGCAGCTCAATTAAAAACATACCCTAACAACAGCACACTGATTTATAAAGCAGATGACATTCTCCAGCAGCCTGAGATGGTCTCTGTGACACCACCAGCAGCCACCTCCTCCTGCTTTCCTTGTTCTTTGGAGCATTATAGACCACTCAGGATGATTTCAGGCTGTCAGGGCTCAAAAACAGCTGTTCCTTTTCTGGAAACCAAACAGCCCAGCCTTCCACTTTCTATGGCAACAACAGTGAGCCCTTTGCAATCCGACCTGCTGAGGAAAACCTGCTGTTAATTAAATGTTAATTGCCTTAATGTAGTATGCATTATGTGGAAAAATGCAAGTTATTTTAATCTGTATTTTAAAGAACACATCTGAGGCTTAAAATGCCAGGCAGAGGTACCTTGTAAATTGACAGATCTATATTGCTTTTGCCCCTTTGGTGTTAGAAGAGACTCCTATGAGTTTAATAGAGGTGTTGTTCTATTATTTTTCAGACTTTCAGGTCTCTTTCAGACAATTCAATTTTATTTCTATGCAATCCCAGACACAGCATTAATAGCCAAGTTTGAGTGACATTAAGATGCATTTTTCTAATTGCATCAATTATTTCTTTTTTCTTTTGAAATATATCAGGAGCTGAGCCTTTCTAATTCCAGCAGACAAAGTGTGTGATTTGACTGAAGGATTTTTATTCCTGGACAGATACAAACGCCTTTGTGTTGCCCCCTCTGTGTTAGGCAGACACTCGAACAGCCATTCTCAGAGGGGCCATGCCACACGCCACTTCCAGCACCCTGAGGGAAATAGGATTGTCAGCTTCTCAATTTGAAGGGCTCCTATAGAGCAACCTGTCTCCCTCCTGCAACCTTCTGCTCAAACACCTTGCCTTCCCTTAAACTACTTAGCAGCTGGGCAAAAAGATCTCATTACTGCAGCAGTTTTTCTGCCAGCCTGGCCCAGGTCCTGAAGAGACTTTCCACCCCCAAGACTGAGGTGATGGGGATGACAGGAACTAGAAAGCACAAACTTTTTTGATATGTAGAGGAACAACTTCTTCATAGCTGCTTGCTCTGACCAATATCCATTGTAGCGGGTGTCATGGGCACAGGAGTGCCCAAAGGTTCCTGTCCATGGATGGCTGGGTATGTTACACAGCTTTTTCTCCTGGCCAAGTTTATTATTGTATTTTACCTGAGACTGCTGCAAAGGGCACTGCAGGTGATGTAACAGAAATGACAACACGCACACACCAAAAAAAAAACCCAAAAAAGTATTATTCCCGTTCACTTTTGGCTGACTCAAGAAGCAGTGGGGATGAAACCAGGTATCCCACAATGAGTGCTTGTGGGATAAAATCAGTAAAATCACTGATCATGTACCTGTGTTGCCCAAACTGTCGTCTGGGAAGAATAAATTGTGCAGGGATATAAAAGACAGGCCCGATAGCAGCAACCATAAATACGTCACTCTCCCTTCTTCCCTTCTTTAACTTATCTGCAATTCACAAAGGCAAAATACTGAAGTTAACAGCACGGAAGGGTCTGCTGTTCAGCTTCTTTGCTGTGCAAACAGATAAACTGAGGCTGATGAGGTTCTGCTAGTTTCACTAGCAGCAAATTCCACTTAAAATAGGTTGCATACATAAGTTGCTGCAGTGGTCTCATGGGGGTGTGGGGATACCTGCTTCTGTGATTTGCTGCAAAAGTATTTATAGCCTCAGAATTTAACCCCTTAGACAGGGAGCTGCCAGGAGAAAGATGTGAGCAGAGGCAAGAGCTGTTGGGGGAGCGAGGACACTGCCAGCACAGCCCAGGGGCCTGCCTGAACACAGAGTCAGCTTCCACTCCAGAGACCTGAGTCTCTCTCAACCACATCGGGGTTTGAACTCCAATCTTTACAAATCTGGGGAGTGTCTCAGTGTTTTTGGACTGCTACATGCATTATTTTTCTCATCTTAAAGCTGCCCATGTAGAGAAAAACACAAGACTTCAGTAACAGTTACCAGCATGATTTGCTTTTATTACCTTTCTGTTCAAGACCCTTGTTTCCCCTTGTAGCATGTCAAATTGCCCCCAAAACCATATTATACAGCAGAGAAATGTCGTTCACACTTCACTGGCTATTGATTTACTTTACTTATTGGCACAAAATCAGCCTGAGATAAACATTTTGTCCCCCATTTCCACTATTGTAAGCGATATAGTTCGCTGCAAGATAGGCAAACCCCAATGTGCTGGGTCACAATTCGACATGGCTTTCTAATCAATGTGTGAAAAATTACCTAATGAATAATGGGTTGCACATTTCCACAAACAAATTAACCAGGGTGAGACTGAAACTAATGATTATATTTATCTAATGTAATTTCACATCTGTTACTAGTGCTAGTAATTTTTTTTTCTTTCCATGGCATACTTACAATTGCAGCCTAGCTTTTGAAAGACAGACATTTTACATCCATTCAAACACATAATGTTCAAGTTTCTTATATACATAATTTTAAAACCACAACATATTTGGGAAGTTTGTTATTATTTTACAACATCTTCTGGTTGAACCTGGTTGAACCGCCTTTTGAAAAGTGGCTGGTTCTCACACTGGAGCCAGGGTGCTCCAGCTGACACCACCTCCCACACAGGGAACAACAAAAGTAATCTTTTCCCCAATATACTGCCAGATGATTTTCACTGGAGTTAGGCTGATATTACTTGCAGATGAAAAAAATTGACAGAGGGAAGAAACCTCACAGTCATGTTCTTTTTCTTCTTCTAAAAATAGATTTGTGTTTTCCTGATTAAATTAACAGTTTTGTAAAGCAGATATTCCTGGAATCTGACTGCCAACCCCACACATGTTCAGAAAGTAGCCTGATGCAGCAGGATCTTCTCAGAATGGGGAAAGCAATTGGCTCTGTGGGGTTTGCTTTCCAGCTGGGGTTTTTTGTTTTCCAGGCACATTAAAATATTTTGCTTGGGGTGATAAAAGTAGCTTAGGCACCCTCCCTGGCCTTCCAAATAGGACTTGTCTGTCCCTCTCCCAGGAGAAGTGTTTCAAAGAAGGGCTTGTAAGACCACCAGGGAAGGACAAAGAGGACAACGCTGGCGTTTCCTCCCCTAAAGTTGGCTCACCTCAATCCCCATGGGGGATATAAAGTTCCCCTTGCAGCAATCACGCTCCTTCCTGTGGGGAGCTGTGTCTGTTCTGTAACATCCACCAGCTTCCAGTTGTCTTTAAAGATGTTGCGAGAAAAGCAAGAGTCTCCAAATGATGTCACTGCTTGAGTCAACATTATTAAACAATTTCACAACCTGTCTCAGTCGTGGTGGCAGCTTTCATAAGGATTTATTATCCAGAAAGAGAAGAAGAGAGGGGGCTGAGAGTGCACAGAGGTTTGAAAGTCATTGTACCGAGAGTTTAATTATTGTATTTTTCACTGAAGTTGAAAGTATTAAGGAAAATCTAGCCAATTTCATAATACCTCATTTGATTAAAGAAGTTGTATGATTGTTCAGAATGTATAATTGCCATTCAGTACAGCTAAGATGAAAAAAAAAGCTTTTTGACTTCACATTCTTAATACTTGGTGATATTTTGTAGCCTCACTGGACTATCCAAACAAAACTGGGAAAATAGAACCAGCTTTATTCCGAAAGCATTTTGATAATTGTTTCGACTGAAAATTATGGTAACTCAATGTGTATTTCTGTTTGGATTTGTGTGTATGTGCTGTTTTTAACAGTATATGTTTATGTTATCACCATTAGGAAGAGTCCTCTATACAACCATGTTGTGTATAGGGCCATATATAATTTCACAAGTGGGTTTTCAAACCACAGGAAATAAAGCGTGACACAATATCATGTTTATCACATGGAGCAAGATATGCAGACATCCTGCAGTTCTGCGCCTTATAAGTCTACAGTGGTGTTTTGTTTTTAAGTACTCTTTTGTATTTGGCTTCTTTACTGGGAAGAAAGACTCTAAATGTGTACCACTACAAATACTTCTTTTAAAAAAAAAAAATGAGAGCAGATAGCCCTCATTCCTTCCGATGTTCATTCCAGAAATAAATGACCTTGTTTCACCCAGAAGCTTGTAGGACAGCTGAGGAACTTTCTGTCTGGGTCACTCTTAAACTGCTTGCTTACAAAGTAGACCTCTGGATGTCTTGATTTGGAGATTCCTTGTTCCACCAGCTACAGGAGAGGTGTTCATGCACATTACCTAATGAGAAATGGATTGCACATTTCTACAAACAAGCTAACCAGAGAAACAGACACTACCAAATGTCAGCCAGCCTGACAATGGCTGAGCTGCATCCCTCTGTGGGAGCATCTTCTGCAGTAGCTTGTCAATCCCCACCTGCGCAGTGGAGGACTGGTGTAACACCTGAGGAGGAGTGTTTCTGAGCCCTGGAGTGTGAATGCCCTGGGATAATCCATTCATACGCGGAGTCTGAGGTACGTGCTGGCCCTGGGGGAAGCAGGAGGTGTGTAGGTGCCAGGCACGCCCCTCTGCCCCCTCTGGGGCAGCTGAGCAGCTCGACAGTCACCACCTGGCTCACAGGTAACCTCGGCGGAGCTCTGGGACATGTGTGATGAAAAGCAGTATGAAAATAGAGCACAACATACTGGAGACAAACTCTCGCGTGGCCACCCTGACACAAACACTCGATTGCCCAAATGTACTGTTCTTCCTGAAGTGCCTTCTCTTCCCTACTGTGACATGATAGCTGTAGTGTGTTCTGGGCTGCCACAGTCTGCAGAAGCCACACAGTGGGAGGGCTTTGGCAAGGCATGGAAAACCCAGGGATCTCTTTTTTCCTGAGGACCACAGCTACAGATACAGGTAGAGTGGCTTGGGGACTGAGCTCAGGAAAATGTTTGACGCCTGCTGATAACAAGGATAGTCACTCAGTTATTTTTGCTTCTCCTTTATCCAACACATTTGCTTCAGTTAATGTCTCTTAGCCTAAGTCAGGCTCACTCAGTCCTGAAGATATAATTCAGTACGAGCAATTCCTGTTTAAATAATAATTCACTGATTGCTGCATAGGCATTTGTTCCTGGAGAAAGTAGTGAACTCTGTTGACTGAAGAACACAGAGAATGCAGATGTGAACACAGCACAGAGCTGTCCAGAGGGACTCAGAGCATTTATAGTGAAAGCACACCAAAAATAAACTATGCATCAGTTTTTTCTAGCAGAGGCAGTCTGAGTGTCTCAGCCTGAGTCCAGAAGGAAGTCACACAAGAGAGGCATGGTGTGATGACAGCCTCCGTGCCTTTTCATGATAACCTGGTTGCACCACTTGTGTTTCTCATTTTTCCTCTGGTACAAATTTCTCACTGAGGGTTTTGACAATTTTCAAATATTGTCATGGAGAGTGTGACAACATGAAATGAGAGTAGAGCACAATGATGCAGTAAATAGTTACATTATTAGAAAGGCAGATGCTGGCATTGAAGCAGGGTTGTTGGCCTAAAAAAATAGATTAGGAGGAAGAAAATAGAAAAAAAAATCTATGAAATATCAGAAGCAGTTGATAGCATAATAACATTCATATGCAAGCAAGGGTTTTCTGTGGCAGTGTGAATCAGCTCACATGCTAATATGACCAGTAAATAAACCATAGTAGGGTTCTGCAATTGATATTATTACTCACCGAATACAACTCCAGGCCAGTGAATCATGTCAGGGGATTGCATTTTGGACTCCAAACCTTGACACTGCTACCCAATAGGCAAGACAAAGTCCTGCAGCAGTGCTTGAGTAACACCCAGCCATCTACAGACAACCTAAATTATCATAAATCTGGTGGTTTTTATTTCCTATTGGCTTATCCTTGTCCCTCCTTAAAGTCCTCGGAGATACACCCTGAATGAGTGCATGGATACTGCTGAAATTTAGGACTTTTGAATATGCTGTGCTTCCTAAATTGAAGTCAGCAAGGCTGCTGCAGCCTGGTGTGCTGCAGCTGCTACAGCCTGGTCCCCCACTTAGGCAATGGTGAGGAAAGGGTTCTCCTCACCCTGCTGTGAAAGCTGTTGCCCACCTCTTGTGTCTATTGTCCTCTACCCAAAATTCTATAAACTGCAGTCTAAATTCAGCTCATAAGAATAAACGTAAGAGTACCAGAGGATTTTCTACATGCTTCCAGGGTCCAATGACTCATGTAACAATCTGACATTCTAATTCTCAGAGAATACAATATTCTCTGAGAATCTAATATTCAGAGAGCCTGGGCACCAATAACTCCAGCTTGAACGGTTTCAGCAACCACTACCTCAAAAATCAACCCCAACTGTATTGATGCAGGCACCCAAATAAACTCTGAATTTGTGCAAAGGCAAACTCACCCTTAAAAAATGTAGGAGTGCTGCTAAAATCCTTGGTAAAGCCATGGTAAGTGGAAGCCACTTGCTCTGTAGGATAATGTTGTAAAGCAGAATTGTCAAAGCAGTATGTCAGCTGTCTGTGCTTAAATGCAGTATGTTGCATTATGGACATTCCTCCCTGGGAATGCAAACAGAAAATTTCACGTGTTGCTTTCTTGCACATGGCAAGGCAGACCCAGAAGCAAACAGAGGCATCCCAGGGAGGCACTCCCTGACAATGTTAGTCTCTCAGACTCTGAGGAAGTAAAGGCCTGGCCCCATGCACAGCTGCTCTGCCCAGTACATCTCTGCTAGAGTGCAGGTGGGACTCCAACTGCCTATGCCAGTCAAACTGCTTCCCTGGGAGCCTCTAGAGAATGTGCTGAGGCAAACAGGAAATCTTTGGGATTTTCCACTGCTGCACGGACTCTGACACAAGGCAGGACCAATTGAAATTGCCCTGAGTAAGTTGAAGGAGGAAGGCTTTTGCCACTAAACAATTTGCTGATGAGTCAAGTGCCAGATGGTTTGATTTTTTTTCTGCCAAGTTGGAAATAAGAAGACCTAGATGCAACCTGGATATATCAAAGTCATTTCATGGAGGTTCACCAGTTGTGTGGTACCCATGATGACAGCTGAAGGTGAGGGCAAAAAGCATAGCCAG
Source organism: Oxylabes madagascariensis (assembly GCA_013400675.1). Taxonomy (NCBI): domain Eukaryota; kingdom Metazoa; phylum Chordata; class Aves; order Passeriformes; family Timaliidae; genus Oxylabes; species Oxylabes madagascariensis. The sequence continues at coordinate 39,260 of VYZR01002655.1, read as the reverse complement.
GAATGGTGCTTCAAATTGCTTTTCACCTGGACTAATACACACAGGTAGCCACAAAAGTATGTGAGGTGTCAAAATCCTAGAGGCAGTAGTGAAAGCAGGAGTAGACTGGTAGATAATATTTTATATAGAAGGTCATAAACTGCTTTGGGGGGGTCTGTAGTGGGTCTGGCTGACAGTTCNTTAGATGCTTTTCAAACAAGTACCTGCAACATTGGATGCTTTCATTTAGTAGGCAATGGTGTAACCAACTGCTGTCAGAGTTACAACAGTAAGGAGGATGTGTGTGGAAGGCACCAACAAGCAACAGGTTGAGTTTGTGGTTTGGCTGTAACTGATTGACTAGAGTCCATGGGTGAAATCCACAGATTTACACTCTACTGAAGAGGCCAAGAGAGGACAGGAAAATGAAGGAATGACCATTGGAGCAATTTACTGTAGACAAAACAAGAATCATCTTCAACTGAAATGAGAAAGGTCTGATTTAAGTGTGGATACAAAGCACGTGATGAGTGGGTCAGAGGCAGCAACTTCCTGTGTGAGAAATGAAGACAGGCCAGAGCAATTAGCTAATAACACAGGGTCCTACACCCTTTAGAAAACATCTCCATTGTAGCTGTCTCTGCCTAGACAAGGTCCCTCAGAGCCCAGCAGCATTCCCCACACTGGCAGGAACCTGTCCAGTCACAGTTTGAGCAAACATGAGCTTAAAATTGCAGAGCAGTTAAAGCAGAAAGGGCAAAGTGACAATAATATAAAATATAGTGGAATTATCTTCAAGTATTTCTTACAGTAATTAAAATTTAAAGAATAAAGTATGAGTCATTTATTTGCTACTAAGACCTGAAGATCACAAGCTGACAATGAATACAGTTGTGGGTGTTAATTACTGCTTNGACAGCTGAAGGTGAGGGCAAAAAGCATAGCCAGGAATGGTGCTTCAAATTGCTTTTCACCTGGACTAATACACACAGGTAGCCACAAAAGTATGTGAGGTGTCAAAATCCTAGAGGCAGTAGTGAAAGCAGGAGTAGACTGGTAGATAATATTTTATATAGAAGGTCATAAACTGCTTTGGGGGGGTCTGTAGTGGGTCTGGCTGACAGTTCATTTTCCCACAGCAACCCTCACAGTGCTGTGCTTTGCATTGGTAGCTTAGTCTGAAGCTAGAGGCAAAATACAAGGATCAAAATGAGATTCAAACATCAGATGGGGATTTGTGGCTTGGTAGAAAAAGCTCTGGAACGACTGGACAACTGCAAGGTTAAAGGTGGCCCATTGCAGTTGACGGAAAGCAAAGATTTGAATATTCATATAGATTATAGATAGAGCAAGTAGGGAGGACATTTTTTGATAAAGAAGATAGTCATGAACTAATTGTGGAGTTTGATAAGAAGCTAGTGAAACAAAAAGAGCATTAAAACTGATTAAATTTGGCAGCCTACNAAGGAATGACCATTGGAGCAATTTACTGTAGACAAAACAAGAATCATCTTCAACTGAAATGAGAAAGGTCTGATTTAAGTGTGGATACAAAGCACGTGATGAGTGGGTCAGAGGCAGCAACTTCCTGTGTGAGAAATGAAGACAGGCCAGAGCAATTAGCTAATAACACAGGGTCCTACACCCTTTAGAAAACATCTCCATTGTAGCTGTCTCTGCCTAGACAAGGTCCCTCAGAGCCCAGCAGCATTCCCCACACTGGCAGGAACCTGTCCAGTCACAGTTTGAGCAAACATGAGCTTAAAATTGCAGAGCAGTTAAAGCAGAAAGGGCAAAGTGACAATAATATAAAATATAGTGGAATTATCTTCAAGTATTTCTTACAGTAATTAAAATTTAAAGAATAAAGTATGAGTCATTTATTTGCTACTAAGACCTGAAGATCACAAGCTGACAATGAATACAGTTGTGGGTGTTAATTACTGCTTAAAATAGACAAAAAGATTAGAGCCACAAACTCTACCAAGTATAATTCTTTATTTAGTAATTTAATATTCCTCCCTTTTCATTTCAATGCATTTTTATATGTCTGACCTTCTGTAGACTCCTCATTTTGTTCTCCAGTTGAAAGAGCAAAGTTGGTTAATTTCTGGTGACATTTTGTAGCCATGTAGAGGCTGAAATACCTTTTTACACTTGGACTTGTTTATAAATCTGAATTCAGTGGATATCTCCCTAGCCACACAAGCCTGTAAGCTGGGTGATGTTACTGAAATGAGAGCCTGCTCCTTCCCAGGGACTCCTTGAGTGGAGTTCATCCTGTTCTCAAGGGCCCAGAGGACAGTGAAAAGCACCCTATAATTGCTTTAGCCATGGGAAACAGCTGGATCTCTCCATGTCTTTTTCATGTGCCTTCTACTCTCCCAGTCTACCACTGACTCACACAGACTGTGGTTATGGCACAACCAAAAATCCCTCAGATTCAATGGCACAGGGAGTCCTTGTGTTACAGACAAATCAAGTTTTGCCTGGACTTTGGTAAAAGGCAGGAAGCTCAAAATCACAGCCTTCCAGTACACAGGAATTTCATTATAAAGTAATGTTTATGCCTCGAAACAGGGACTGGTGCTCCCTGTTAATTATTAGACACCAAAACCAGGGGAGGATGCTTGGAGCCATTCAGAAATGCTCTTCAAAAAGTTAGCCAAAAAAAAAATAAAATAAACCTTAAAAGCTTGTAAAGGAGCCACAGGGAATCAAGCTGCCACTTAAATTATATTAAAGGGCAATAAATTGAAACCAGTAAAAAAGAAATGTGTCCTTACAGGGTGCATTGTCAGCTTATGAAATTCACTGTAGCGGGAGGTCAGTGAAAGAAAGTCCATAGTTTGTTTTTTCCCAAAGCACTTTTTGGATCACTACCATGATGCTTCCAGTGCCGAGAGAAAAGGCTAATCAAACTTCATACTCCAAGGCACAAACTGTCTATGGGGGTCAGGAGAGAACGTCACCCTCAGAGACAGTGTATTAAGCATATTCTGCATTTTCCCTCCTGACCTTCGAAGGAGGGTAAGGATCTCTGCAGAATTGTTATATAACCTCCAAAGGCAAATTCTGCACAAATGCCTCTGGATTCCTTGCTCCCTGGGAGGGGGGGATTCTCCTCCGGCAGATTTCAACACCTCTAAAAGCATAATTTTAGCTCTGAAAAAAGTATTCAAGCATTAGCATTGATGAATGATGCAACATAAAGGTGCAGCAGCACTCTTGAGCCTCAGAGACAGTCATGGGAGAAGCTGAAACAGACACAATTTATTGGCAAATAAGAGAGGCAACCTCCCACCCACAGCATTGTACGACATCCCAGGTGGAAGGCAAAGACGGACTCATCTCTGCATGGGCCCCAGCTTTGAGAAGTGTGGGAAGGGAGACATCCTCCTGCCAGATTTTCTCTGAGGAGTATTAGTAAATCTCATAGAAGGCCTTATATGACAATTCCTAAAGCCCCTCAGGCACAGCTTAAATACAAGGATGCTGGTTAATCAAGCAGCATCCCCTGCCACATCCCAGGCAAGACCATCCCCTTCTACTCTTGCTGAAGCAAGACCATCCTCTTTGACTCTTGCTGCTATTCATGTTGCCATAAGGTGAAAAATTAGAAACTGTTTTACCTACTGTGCCCTTCCACCCCCACAACCAACTCTGTTTTTCTTTCCCAGTTCCATCGGTGCATGGGTAATGATTGGTCCACGTTGTTTAAAAGGAGCCAGTAGGTTCTACATCTGCTTCTCTGAGTTAAGACATGGCTATCAGTTGTCCAATAAATTTTGGGTATATCACACTCATTTTTGAAGTCAAACTGGCTCTCAGGCCCCAGGTCTTACCTTCTCCATGGCTGGGTGAGATGATGCAGCATGAGGTGTGGTCAGTCACTTGAATGTGATTCATGTGTAGTTCTCTCATCTCTTTCAGAAAGGAAAGTTTTTCACTGTGAGAAAGCTGAGTGGCAGAGCAATTTTGAGCACCAACCCTGCAAATGTTCACAGTACACCTGCTGAATTCACTGCCAGGTCAGTATGGGCTTTAAAGGCTGCAGGATAAAGGCCTTTGTTGCTTTGTCTCTACTGTTCAAGCAGTAACTCTATTTCAGCGACCAAACAGTCGAGATAGTCACAGTCACATATCAGTGACCTACAGGTTGCTAATTTCCAAGGATTTCTCTCCCATTCACTTCTGTGGCATACAGATTTTTCCTATGTTTATAACACACGTGAGGGAAAAACTAAAATCCCTTTGTTCTCCCTTTCATCTCAATGCTGAAAGGCCATGCTTCCCAGACCAACCACCCTGAGCTCAGCCTTAAGGGCAGGTAAGAGCTGGTCATCTCCCTGCCAGAGCTTGCCTCAGAATGAAAGGAATCTTAATTCCAGCATTGGAAATTAAGAAGATTTTGCTATTATTATGTTAATAATTTAAAAAATACATGCCAAATCACCGTGTTCTCTCAGTTCGCTCTGAACACAGCTGCAAACTGCATTAGGTGTTAGAGAGAATAGATGTATTTCAGATGAAATATTTGTACTGAATTATTAGAGTAGTCTGTATTACAAAATTACTAATAAACATTGCTTCTGGCTCAATTTAGCCTGAACTCAGTGAACCTAGCCAGTGGTGAGAAATCAAAAACTCTGAAATACCTGATGAATGAATCTAACTAATCAAGAAGCCCTGCAGGAAGTAGATGCCAGGATTAATGAGCCAGTGGTTACACCATGCCATGCTGTTATTTCTTCACATAAATGCCCTCAGATGAGATTACCTTTGTCATGAAAAGGAGAAAAGGAAGGTTACATACTTTCAACTGACAGGTTAACTGCCATACCTCCATTACTGCAAGATACATTTTCATGTGCAGAGATTTTTATTCTGAAAAATGAAAATTTAAATACCACAACACAAATTAAACCACATTTTCATTTCTAAGAGCAGGGATCATTACTGCTAGTACAATAATATAATCCATGTTGCAATGTTACCTGATCCCTTGCCTTGCACAAACTTTCTTCCCTTATTAGTAATTGCTCAGTGATTGCAATCTCCAGCAGCGGGTAAGAGCAGATTCTGCCTTCCACAGGGATTTAAGCAGAGGAAGAGACGAGAGAGAGAGTGTCAAAGCATTTCATCAAGAGAGCAAATGAAAGGTTCAGTGACATTATCTTTATGTATATTCCTTAGACATTAGGGGTGATGTTGTGTTTAGAGGAAAGTAGAATTACATGAATACGTGCCGACGTGGAAATGAATCCATACATAAGAACATAAATCTCAGTCCACTTACACACTGGGTGGAACAGCTTAAGGCTAAAATGCACCTTAACATAAGCAAATAAGCCCAGCTTGTAACAGCCCCAGTGCCTGGTGTTACCTGCTTAGTCAGTAATAGGCTAATTGTTATTCAGCATAACTATTCCCTCTCAATTTATATGGAATTCACTCATTTATTTTGATCACTTCTCGTGAATGAAGCAAAGCTGTTCATGTTGTCAGACAGAACTGGTTCATGCAGTGTAATTTATCTTTTAACATCAGCAAGATTGAGACTTTTTAGTAAAATAACTCAAAGCATGTAGCATATGTGAATGAAGCCTCTGGTCTTCTTCCTTCCACCCACCTTAAACACATAAGAGCATCAGCTTAGATGTTTTATGCTGCAAAGCTTCAGTGGGTGCTAAGGGTACATATAATTTCAAAAATCTCCAGGACTCAGAACACAAGGATCTATTGCTATGGAAACAAATCAAATTTGTATCAAAGTTGTGTAGGATCAAAAATCTTTGCTCATAACCAGGACTACAGCTGCATTAGAATACGGAGGAAATGATGGATGTTTTAGGAGCAAACATTAAGCTGAAGGATCTTTGTTAAGGCCCCTTTCACAGAGCTGCAATGTTCAGTGTCAAGAGCTGGATCTTACAGGTTGTGTCTCAATCCCCTGCCCCCAGCCAGAGAGAGCATTTTTCTCCACCATTAAAAAGCACATACTTTTTTAAGATCTTCCATACCACACTTTACGATGTTCCTACATCATAAAGCTGTCTTGCTTATAGCAATATAAAGCAGCTGTAAAAATTATGTGCTTGTAAACAACCTTCCATACATTTGGAGGAAGTGGAGTGAGATTTGCACTCTTCTGCATGTAAGTGGAGACCTTTTGCCCTCCTGGCAGGCCACACTGCAGGGAAGAGAACGCTGCGGAACTGGGAAGACCAAGGGACATCCCCAGCTGGCTGCTGTCCCCTTGGCCCACGCAGGGTCACCTGTTGGATAGGGAAGCTGGAGGCACTCTGACCAGCTCTGCTCTGTGAGCACGCTCTGTGCCCACGTCTGTGATGGCTGAACTAAACTGATCCTGGGTTTCAGTCTCAGGTGCAGAGACTGAAATCTGGGTGCAGAGGGGCAGCTGCTCTGCCTGAGGCTGGACCAGGGACTAGAGGCAGGGCTGGAAGGAGAGAAAGAACATGGTGACTTCTTTTCCCAGGTGCCACTGAGGTGTGGATGGCGGTATGGGACCTGTCTTTCCTATCCTAGACTGCCTCAGGTGGAGCGTCCTGGGTTGTTTCAGCACCTGCAGGAGCAGACTCCTGCAGAAGGGTGTAGGGCTGTTTCCTCAGGTGACTCCCAGAGGTCTCACTTGTGGTCTGGATCACCAATAATTTATTCTGCTTTTATTTCTCTTTTAAATTAGATATGCATATGTAATATGCACTTTGGAGCGGGCAAGGACCCTTCTGCGGGTGCCTATGGAGTCGGGCACTCTCAGGTGTGTAATTAAGAGGTGTGTAATTGACGTACAAGGAGAAGAGATCTCAGTGTATTGCATAAAAGGCAAGGGCGAGGGGGGATAGAAGGAAAAAAGAAGCCCAAACCTGGCTGTATGATGCTTGGCAATGTACTGCATTTCTTTTTCCCACCGTATCAAAGTTTGCACGGGAGCAAAGCTAGAGTTCTCTCCTCCATGGGGCTCTCTCTGCCAGCAGCTGGGCCCTCATTTCACATTCCAAAACAAGGAATCATCCCTCCACTGCCTGCCTGCCCTGGCCTCCCGCTGACCCACCCTCCTTCACCCCTCACCCCTGCCCTGCTTCACCACAGAACTACTTGTTACTCGCAGTTTAACGGCCAACCACACGGAAAGATTAACAAAAGTTTATTAATCATGAAGTATTAAAATCGTGACAAGTGAAAGGCATCAATGCAAAGTTAAGCAAGCAAACTATCCCCAAACTTGTGACAAAGGACTCAGNCTGCGGAGGGACAATAGCAGCAGGAACGTAAATAAATGCGTAAATAAAGGTAGGGAGGATCGGCAACTCAACTGTCACGAAATCAAAGATCCGAAAAAGGGAAGCGCTCTTGCGCGCTTTTTTCTTCCCCCTTTTATCCCCTTTGTTTTTTACAAAAAGAAGCTTTTAATTTTTTTTTTTTTTTTTTCCTTTTTAACCCCATCACATTCGCTGTCGCTCATCAATGCTCAAT
>VYZR01002655.1:22049-24548 GCA_013400675.1 Oxylabes madagascariensis | reverse complement strand
CCCTGCCCCGGCTCCCTCCTCGCTCGCCGCCGCCGCCGGTGCAGCCGCCGCGGGGCGGGGGGGTGCCGGGGGAAACTCACCGAGACGGGCGTCCAGGAGGTCGGCGTGAGACAGCATCGCGCACCGCTCCAGGGCGAAGGCTGTTCCCCCCCAAATTTTAGCGGCCTTAAGTTATTTAAANGGGGGAAGCTGCGGCCGGGCTCTCGGACCGCACCGAGCCCCGACGGCTGCTGGGCGTCGAGGAGAGAAAAACTTGCCCCAGCTCTATTCACCTATTCACGGGCTCGCCCAGCCCCCGGGGCTGCTCTCCACCTCGGCCCGGCCCCGCTCGGTGCCGAGGCGGAGCGCGGCCAGGAGCATCCCAGCACCAGGCATCCCGGCCGCCCGGGGAGCTCTGCCTCCCCGCCCGGGATTTAAACGCCCGTAAGCCCTGTTTTTCGGGTAAAGTTTCCAAGTTCGGCTAGCCTACAAACTCAGCTTAAAGCAGTAAATAAAGTTAAATGCTTTTTATTTTCCTCTTGAATATGTTAAACTACTTGAACAATTTAAAGTGCTTTGCAGAAGTGAAGCGAACCATTTCTAATGTTCTGATTTTTCAAAGCCAGCCAACAACAAAGTTTAGATTAGTAATATATTTCTAACCAGAGTAATTTTCAAGATCATTAGGCATTTATGTAATTAGTGCCAAATCTATAAGCTTTTATTACGATTATTAGAGTAAAATCAGTATAAATTTGTACTAATTTACTACTGTTTAGACTTGGCTGTCAAGCCAAGAGGTTCTTATTGTAAATGATAACTGAGGAAATTAAGTGCAAAATTCTGTACCATTTCTGATCCGCTCCTAAACAATCCGTTTCAATTGTATTTGTAGCAGAACATAATGCCCTTTTAAAGTTATTTGACTTGTATTTTTATTTGCAAAACAAGAAAAATACCCTCTACCCGGGCACAATGAAAACTGATATTTACTACTTCCAACTTGATTAACATTGATTTTTAATTCAAAAGTGATGCAATTAAGATTATTCATTTAGTGCAAATAAAGCTTCCACCAAAAAGCGAGCCCAGTGAAGTCTATGTTAAATAATACGGAGTCAATGGCTTTTTTTTTTTTTTTCCGCCATCCAATTGACTTACACGAAACATTGTAAATACTGCATGCGAACAGATGCAAGAGTGGTTTTGTTTGCAGCTCAGATGTGCAGGGGTTTCGGCAGAGACGGAAGGAGACAAAGGAACCGGCCGACCGATCTCTAGGGCAGTTTTGCTGCCTTTTTTTTCCCTCCTCCCAGCTCAGGCTACATTGATTCACTTCAGCTTTCGAGACGTCGGGCTGTTGCGAAGAACCTGGGCGCTCGGGAGCGGCCGCTCAGAGCAGGGAGAGACCCAGAGCCGGGCCACAATTTAGCCGGAGACAGAGAGAGAAAGAAAGGAGATGGAGGTGGGGTGGGAGTTTCGGGATTATTTTTTTTTTCTCCCGTCTGGATGGGTGACTGCGGAGATAGCACATTTGCCGTGCTTTTTTCCTTTGAAAATAATTCTCCGTGCGCAGCTGTAGGGCAGGAGGGGAAGACCCGGCGGCGGGAATTGCCGGGAGGAGCCCCCAGCCCGCTGCCGGGACCCGCGGAGCGGAGCCGGCGGAGCCGCTGGGGAGTCGGGCCGGCGGCGAGGGGCCGGAGGGCAGCCTTCCGCGGCCGCGGGAGCCTGGCCCTGCCCGGGCCGGGGTGAGGAGAGCGCCCAGGGGCCGGCCGGGGCGTCTGGGGCTCAGTTTTAGCTGTACGTGTTGGCACTCGAGGTGCCTGCAGCCGGCTTTCTGCCGAGCGCGCCGTGGGCAGGGCGGCAAGGCGTGCGTGTGCATCTCTTCCGTGTTGTTGTATGTTTCAGGTCGATAAATAAATGTGTAATAGTTAATGTGCAGACACATCAGAGTAATAACAATGGGATGAAATCAAAGGATTATCAATCTCTGTTAGTAACTGCTGAATAACAATGTTGCGGTGTGATTGATAGCGCGCTTCATTTTATGACTTTTCTATTGCTCTTGATTTTTATAGCAGTATAAACAAACTAAATCATTTCTTCCAAGACTTCAGATCGCAATCGTCTTAAGGGAAGGGGGGAAATCAGAGAAGGAAGTGTGTGGGAGAGAAAAGAGCGGACTGGTCTGACACTTACGCGTGTCAGAAGGAAAATGACAATAGGGCACATGTAAAATACCCTAATCACATTCCGCTTTCGCACACTTTCTGTTTTGTCAAGTGCCCGAATTCACCTGGGCAGCGTCGGAGATGTATTTACAAGGATTTTATTCCCCGTCATCTTTCCATTTTCCCAGTGTAGCCAAAAAACTGCCAGTCAACTCCATTCCCCGTTACAATTTACGGTATTCCCCACATGATCATAGGAACTGAAGTTCCTAACAAGGAAAGGCTTTAGCACAATGGCCAAAAATCTTCAGAGTGACACGAGTGTCTTCAGAAATCACTTCAGAGCAAA
>VYZR01002655.1:12049-17049 GCA_013400675.1 Oxylabes madagascariensis | reverse complement strand
TTGTTTAGTCTGTGTTCTCTTTTCCGCACTGACACAAACTCTTTTGCCTGCCGGACTCTCTCCTCCTGGCCAGTGGTTGATAGTTCAGTCATGGCTTACAGTGTTTGAAATTACATTCTGCACAAAGAAGCATCTCTACCTCCTAAAGTTGTCATGAATGTGGTACAGTTTTCTAATGCTTCAGCTGTAGTGAGGACTTGTACAAACCTCAACCTCAGTCTTGTGGTTTTCCTCACATTTAAAGCTAGCTATCCCTTCTCAACCGAAAATGTAGGCTGTCTACAGTAGGTGTGTAGTGTAAGCAGAGTGCCACAAGGTAAGCTGAGAGCCAGCACTCAGAATTTTGTATCTTCGATTGCTGGGGATGCTACAGGATGGAAAACCTGTTTTTCTTTATGCCCCAGTTGAGAATAAGGTAGCACATTTTGTCATGGGCAGAAGGTGCTTGTGTGTTGGGAAAAATAGAGTGTTTGGGGCACTGAAGTATGGTACACAAAAAGTATTTTGTTTATTTGTAGAATAGTGACCAGACATGAAATTATTAGAGCCTTGAAACCTTCTCTGCCTGACCCTGACTGAGAGAGAAGGCTCTTGTGCCTGTGGTCTTGTGATTGCAGCTGGCCTGACTGCAGGTACCTCATTCATGACAAGCGTGGGCGGGATGGTCCTTGAGTATTAGAGGCTTCCAGTCAACAATGTGGAGCAATAACACACCACAGCCATGGTAAGTGTCTGACTAGGTTAATCCTCACCTGGCATTAATGAACTCTGCTCTAGGTAAATTACTTTCAGCCTAGAATAACAGTTATTACTTGGATGGTAAACTTCACATTCTATGAATGTGTACCTGAGAGTCATGGCATGAAAGAGTTTGATGTGATAGATGCAGAAAATGCAGAACATGATGGCAGTGGTGCCATCTTGTAAGACTGGGCTCAAAGTGGCCTTTTTCAGTGACTCCAGGAACTCCATCGTAATTACTGCTCTTATCATGCTCAGATGGGCATGTGAGAGTGGTTTTCAAGTGCAAGTGTTGGGTTTTCTGTTTTAGCATTGGAGGCAAGGGTGGTGTTAGTCATTTCCACTCTTTGATGGTGAGGATCTAGAAAGGGAGTCGTTGGGGTGTCCAAACTGGGAAGAGGCCAGAGCCCTGTGTGGGGCTTGGCTGCTGGTGATCAGCAAATCAAGCCTTCTTGTGCAATGCTGATCTCTCTGAATGTTAAAAAAAGTTCTGTTTCCTTCTTAAGCCACATCATTTACAGCTAATGAAGCAGCGAGGGGATGCAGGAGAGAGTCTGTTGTAAGGGATGGTGACATGCTGGGGGAGGAAACCTCCTTGCAAATGGCCTTCCTTACTTTCGATGGCTCCCAGCTGTCACTGCTCTGCAGTGCTGTCCTCAGAGTGTGCCTGCTTTTTAAAAAGCTCTGCAGGGAGAAAATTAGAGAGGCAGAGTTAAAATAGCCTGATGCAGTCAGGATGAGTGTGTTCCTTTTTGAATTCCATGTTTGAAAACAGTAGTGGGCTTCTTGGATTGCTTATTGAGATTCCTAGTGGAAATAAGAGCTCAAGGGAGGCTGGTTTCCATGTGAGCAGTGGTTAAATTCTCTTACCTATTTGTAGCTCAAAAGGAAGCTGAAAGCTTGAATGTTTTGTCTTGTAACATCTTTATAAGGTTTTTATCCTGGATCGCAAAGAATGTTATCTTTTGTGATCATCTTGCCGTGGTTCTGTTTTTAGCCCAGTGCATGTGGTTTTGAACAGCTTTGGGTTTCAGAAGGCAGGGTGATTCTCTCTTTGGCATAAGGTATGCACTTGGATTAATCTTCAGCCTATAGTCCAAGTCTTGTGCATCCAGAGTTAGCCTCACTTCCAGGCAATAGACACTTCAGCTCATTCCTCTTCATCCTGCCCTCTCCTCTCCACCTGGGCACTTAATCAGATTTACTACCATAGACTGTAGCAATGTATTTGCACAACTTGGGCCATTCTGTGTACCAGCCAAACTGTTTGTAGATAACAAGCCACCTGCAGTCTTGTTTTCAGGGTTCTCAGGAACTCATCAAGGCCACTAAGACAACAACAGGATGAAAGTGAGAACAAAAAGCCTGGGAAAAATGCAAAACCTAGATAGGAGACACACAGCATGATGATGGATGCTTGGCCAATTACGTGTCCTGAAGGATGTGTGCCTGCCTTATGGACAAGTGGCTTGGCCAGTCAGGAGACACCTGTGTGCATAGACAGTAGAGATAGAAACTATAACTGGGGTCTTATGTGAACAATAAAGTGGCTTCTGCTGAAATCATATTGATTCTGTTGTTCAGTTGCCCATTTCACCCTGCAATAGACAACCTGGGTTCTAGTGCAGAAGACTTTAAAAAAACAGCTGGAGATTTCAAGTACCTTTCATGTGTTAATCTTGCAATGTGTGTGCCTTTTCTCTTGTAAGGGAGTAATTCCTTCTGCTTGGTTAACAGTATTAACTATCTATATTATACTGCATAATTCTAAGATGATTAACTTCTGTGCTTAAAACTGTCAAAAAGTTCTGAAGCTTGTGTGTAAACTTTTTGCTTCTTCAGTTCAGTGTAGTTTGTTCACTTATACCAGAGGACGGAAGCACTAAAATAAAATAATCATGATATCACCACTGGGAGAACAAACTTGAAACACTTAGGTTTTTGTGGGGGTGTTTTGGAGGGGTTTTTTGTGTGGAAAATTGAAGTAAGGGTTGGAGAGACTGATACATTTTCTGAATAACAATAAAATGAAACTGCGGTGCTATTGGTAACCTGTCCTAGTAATTACTGCTCTGCCTAGTAATCTAAGACTAGGTACAGTTTGTCTGTCTGACTAGTCAAGCATCTGGACAGTGTGGGTTTTCCTTTTGTCCGCAGACCTGCACAGCATTCTCTACATTTTCCTGTTTGAGCTTCATGAAGGAGATGTAAAGTGGGAAGTGAATTGTCTGTTGCTGAAGGAACTCTATTTGAAGAGTAGCATATCTCTTTGACATTAAGCCAGCTATAAAGTGCTTTTAATCATAGGCAGCCGATGATGTTGTAATTTTTGAGTGAAGTTTGGTATTTGGATGTCTAAACAGGGTATTGGTCTAGTTCCAATTGAGTTTTTTATTAAAAGTTAATTGGAGCCTTTCTGAAAGGCACTGTGTTTGGTACAGAAGGGACTGGAATTTTCTGTTGATCCAGAGAATGTTCAGTCTTGAAAAAATTTCACCATTCTTGCCTTGACTTCTTTATTTCTGTGATGTGCTATGATGGTGCTCTGGCAGCACTCCTTTTAATGGTAAGTTTAATAAAAGGAAAGTATACTCAGCTCAGATCTAGGCTCCTTTGAAGGGGCTAGTATTGAGGGGCTAGTATATGAGTTCTGCCCTCTTGCCCTGGCACAGTGAAGACCTAATGTGATGGCTTTTGAGGTCTCTCTTTCTAAAAACTTAATGATATTCAGAAATGGACACGGTTCACCATCTCACTTTGTGTAGGCTGGTTAACAATGTATAGGTAATGTTGAAAATTACCCATTTAAAATCTGACCAAGTAATCTGAGGTTTGTTAACTTTGGTGTGAAAATTGCTTTGTTTTCATCACTCCAAAAGCTTTTCTTTCCTCCCCATTCGCTCCATCTACTGTGTCTGAGGATACATGTGGAATTTCAGATGTCTTGTGAGTGGATTCTCATGAGTCCATAGTAGCCAGAAATCGCCAGTTGACTCAATATTCCTTGAATCGGTGGGCAGCACTCCAAAAATAGCAAAGGCAAACAAAATGAGACTTTATTCCTGGCACATTAAAAAACAAATGGTTTCGAAAGTTCAGTATACAACAGTTGTATATTTTTTTATATCACTGTTTAAAATTTTAGTTTCAGTTATAGCCTTCTTAATTTAAACCTTCTTAATTTTATTTAAACTTTATAAAGTATAAAACCTAGGTTTACAGCTGTTTAATTTGCTTAACAAAGAATGTTTACTTTGTTGCATTTTTCCCCCACACTGTTAAAAAAGGCAGTTTGCTCCCATGTGCTAGTTAGAGTTCTTATTGCAGTTTTGTTTGAATGTGACAAATGGTATTTGATGCATTCATGGAGGTGAAGTCCATCAGTAGGCACTGCCTGTGATAAAGCCTTTGAGGAAGGAAGCTTCTTAACTCACTGGTTTCTCTGACAAAGCTTCCTAGTTGTCCTCAAGGATTACTGTTATACTTGTCTTCCCTTGAGTTTTGGCTACTGGTTTTGTGTTCTCCACATGTCCCCCAGCTAAAGTATGAGAATACAGCTCCCTGCTGCCACCATAAAATGCAATGGTGTTTCTTTCATTTGGGAAAATGGCAGGAGTGTCAAGGGTATATATTTACCCTCAGGAAAACTGCAGTCCTGCTCAACTTGTTTTCTCTGACTTCTGCTGACGGCAGTATGACTGGGGAAAAGACCCCTTGCTCAAGTCTGGTATCAGGAGCTGTTCTGGCTTCTTACAAACCCTGTAGTGTTCTGGGTGTTAGTGCTCAAATCTTCCTTGTACAGGTTCAGCACTGGTACAGTTTGGTGCCTAGGTATTGTGTAAGTGACCTGAGAAAATGAAACATAACTCATTAGTCCTTTTATGGAGGCACTGATTTTTATACTTTATAAAATATGAAGTTTATCTTCTGTGTTGAAAACAAGACAAGCCAAATCTGATCAATTGGTTTTGAAAGATACTCTATTGGTTTACAAATGAAGTATTTTTTTACTCTTTTTTTTTTAACCTGCTCCTTTAGAAACGTGTAGAAGCTGTAAAAGAGCAGAAAGCTGAGTCACTAAAAGCATCCAGAGGAATTTAATTTTATTTTCATCAACTAATCTACCCACTCATATCTATCTGTGTAAACTAATTACTTTTTTAATTAGGTAGCCTTTTTGATTGCTTATGGAGAGCTGTGGTGAAATTTACTGCTAATTATGCAGGGGCAGAAGGAGGCCTCTGGATTGTTAGGAAAGA
>VYZR01002646.1:16336-51558 GCA_013400675.1 Oxylabes madagascariensis | reverse complement strand
ATGTTGGCATAATGTCTGCTTCTGCAAACACTGTGTGTTGCTTTCGTTCACTAAAAATAAGAGTGAAGCAGACTGAAACGCTCCCAGGGCCATTAAAGAGAATGGGATGACTGACTCCATAGGGTAATTAAACTAAAATATGCTGTAATGAGGGTTTGATAAGCCTGAGCTGGGTATTGGGTCCTAGTTAGTCGCATTTGAGTTTTGGGCACTGATGGGCTGAGGCTGCTCCCTCCTGGGGGACAGTTACTGCTGTGCCCCAGGGCTACGTTTGCATGAGGGGGTTAACTTTATTTTTTTTTTTTTCATTTGTTTTCTAGCAATGTGATTATGTTCCAAGGGCTGCTTCTAGTTTGAGACTCAGCAATTCTGTGGCCAAGTCTCTTTTGATCTGTACCTGCCTCAATTCTGCTGGAGGACCCTAAATCTCACCACCATTCTCTTGTTCCTTTACTGCCTTGCTCTTGCCTTTCCCTGTGGAAAATCTTCATTCCTTTTTATTTATCTGCCACAGTGTTAACAGCAGCATCCTGGTAAATTAACTTGGAAATCAGTTGTTTGCCCCTCGAGTTTCTCAGGATGTTTTTTTAAGTTAAATTGGCTGGATGCGTAGCAGTAAAAAGCAATTTCTGTTGCTTCTAGAATTTTCTGCAGTAAAAAAACGGAGGGATGGTGTCCTTCCTGGGGAATTTATGCCTCAGTAATAAGAGAGAACTTGGGGAAGTTGTTCTCAGGTAATTATTGATGGTTTGGTGGAGTCTTAACACAGGCTTTTTTAATAAAGCTGCAAGAAACTGCCGAGGCTCTCTGACTTTGTATCAATCTATTAATTGTAATTCCCAAATAACTATTAAAGACACTAAATCACTGTTTTGCCTGCAACAAAAGAAATAGGATTGTAATGTCCAGAGCAGCTGATTGACTGGCAGACATAGGGACCTAATTCTTGTCTGTTCAAAGGCTTTGTGCCTCTTGATTAATATTAACTTGGGGTGCTGTGTGCTGGTGAATTGAGAGAGAAGACCCCCACATCATGGGGCCAGAGGCTGCTATTATTTCTAGCAAACATTTGGTTTTGCTGTTTTGCATCAGGCCTCACGGAGTGATCAGTGTTGCCAGCTCCCATCTGAGTGCTGTCCTCAATTAAATCCATGCTGCAACCCTGGGGTCGGATTAGTGATCCTGCTGGAAACGTGTCATTGGTGTCAGTGAAGTTTGATTAACTTTTGCTTTATGTTGATGGCTCTGTATACACAGTGTCTTCAGTTCCTTGGGGAATTAGGAGGTTGAGGTGCCAGTGAGGTGTTTGAGGATCAAATGCCTCTATTACAGTGTCAGCAGATTAGCACTCCATCAGCAGGCAGAGCTGCAGGATCCAGGCCTGCATAGGCAGTCACCTGGTCAAGGAGTTAACAGGTATCTAAAAGAAAACAAGGTTGTTTTCAAGGGCTGAACAGGAAAATCTGCAAGTGAGAGTTGCTGTTATGCTGATCCAGGGCTGAGGTACAGCTGAGGAGTGGGAGCTGCAAGAGCCATGGGAACAGCTCTGCTGAGGGATCCCTGGAGCCGGAGTGCGTCCCCTTCCCGCTGCTGTGGGTTTGAAGTGCCCTGTGTGGAGGTTGTGTCCCTCCGTACAAATCCAGTTGCTCAGGGACACAGATGCTGTCATGAGACCCTGCATATTTGTTCTCATCCTCATTACATATTCTATGCCCAAGTTTTCTGGCTTGGTTGTGAACCAACCACTTGACTATTTGCATAGGGTTTGTATTCAGCTCACATGGTGTCTTTCATGAGCTGCTCTGCCTGCCATCCTGCACTCTGAAATGCCTTTTGCACTGGGGTTTTTGAAGGTGGTGGTTCCTCCACCCTTTCTGGTTCCCCTCTTGAAGGGAAGAAGTACCTTCGGTGGCATTCCTCTCCCAAGAAGTGATTCCATGCATTCCACGTAATATAAAAGGGCATTGAATCTATCTTAGTTTATTCAGCTTTACAGGTAACACATAGAGATAACTGTGAGTCCGATTTTAATTGTCTTAATGATTAGATACTCTTAGAAGGATTTGATGTAGTTAATCCTTAATATTCAGCTCGTTCATTGTGGGTGAGGCATGAGCACACACCAAAGACATATGGAGGTCAAAGGCCCTCCTGCTCTCTCTGTCTGTAGCTCTTCACAGAACAGCAGGGAAAGAAAATCTGCTTCCCACAGATGTTCAGCTTATGGAGGTTGGAATATAATGAACCGAATCCTATTCAGCTGGGCTGGTGTAAGTCTGCAGTAGCAGCACTGTGCTTGTGGTTACGCCCATCAGAGCAGGGATGCAGCTTCGGGGTGGGATCTGCTCCTGCATGTTCTGCCTCCAACAATTGCACTAATCCAGCAAGAGCAGATTAATCGTTAAAGGCCCGAGCCAATATTCACTGAAATTAAAGGAAAGATTCCCTTTGGCATAGATGGATTTGGGATGAGAGTCCGCAGGATTAAAGTGGCATCAGACTGTTGGTGCATAATATTTGCCATAGGTTGGAATTAACCATCACACACTGACCCTGCCTGTGAGCATCTTCCTTGAAAGCAGTCAAGTAGATGACTTGATTTCCATAAAAGCCTTAAAATATTTAGAATATAAATATTATTCTCTATTTATTTAAAATTCAGTAGGATATTTACTTTTTAATGAAGATGCTAGTAAGTAAATTACTATCCTATTCCCATAAAAGAGAGAAACTGTTTTTTATGCAGGAGTAAGATCTGTAAGAAAACACTGTTTACCACAACACTCACTCTAAAATAATAACAGTTGTCAAAATTGAGCTGTCTGTGACTCCAGCAGCTCTATTGAAAATACAGTTGATGGTCTCTCTGCTACAAAATGTGTTTGGCAATGCTGTTTTCCAGCACAGTAAATGTGTGTCCTGTGTGCTCCATCTGGACTGTGGACTGTAGAATGCAGCAGAGCACTTCATTCCATGGATGCATTTGCAGAATTCTGTGTGAGAAAGGAAATGTTTGTGAATGGGGATTTTTAAATGGTGTCAGAGGAAGGCAGTGATGAACTTAGCCATGAGTACCTCTTAAAAGCTGCACCTGCACCAAGGTTCAGGAGTTAATTTGTGTGATGTAGTGTGCTGCCAGTGCTCCAGTTGTAGGGCAGCATTTTGCAGGAGTTAACGCTGCTACAGGAGTGTTCCCAATTTGCTTGAGGAATTCCTACCAAGCAGGAGTTCAAAGTCATTCTCACTTTCTGTAATTATAAGCCTCCTATGCACACATAAAACCTCTCTGTTCAAGACTGTGAATGCCTCACCACCTCCTATAAAGCTTGAAGGCTGTGACAAAGGTCAGTATTACCCATGTTTTACACAAAAGGCAACTTAAAGAAGTAGGTCTTGCCCATGTCATCTTGTAAGTCAGAGGTGAAAGTGGAAGCAGATCTTGGCCAGCAGATTTTTCTGGCCTTTTGTCCTCCCAGTCCTGGCACAGAAGCAGCAGCTTCCTTCTCTGATTCCACTTCCCCATAGCCTTTCCATTGACTGAAGTGTTGTGTCTGTAAACATTAGTGCCTTTGGAATTTGGCTGAGGGTGTGCAGTTATTGAGCTGTAGGGGAAGTTTCTGTCCTGCTCATGCTTGTCTTACTTCACACTTAAATCTGCACAGTTCTTTAGGATTCACGTCCCTGAAGATGACAGGAGCCTTTTGTATTGCTCTATAACTTATTTCACAGAAATACTTTCTACAGAATATTTTATTTGGAGATGTTTGCTCAGGAGAAAAAAAAAACCTTGCCAGAAATTAGAAGGGTTTGATGGAGATTTGAACAGAAGAATTTCAGGTAAAGATGGCATGATGTTGAGAAAATTCTGAACCCTAAAAAGGGCTTGGGGGTATTATCCTCGGTGACTGACTCTGTCCTGGCTGGGCATTCAGAAGATAAAAGCCTAAAACTGATCATCTGCTAAAGTGCTGAAGAAGTGGCATGAGAGAGAGTCATAGTCCACGTGTGAGTCTTTCACACTAGTAAGGTGTGCTGGGATGTTTTTGTAATTGTACCTATGTTTATCCATTCTTTCTCACAGAGAGGTTTCTTAATGAACATCTGTTTTAACCAATGTGATTGAAGGGGTTTGCCTTTGTTTCACCAATCAAATTTGTCTGTGTGAAATACTCTATGAGAGTCACATCTCAAATATAAAGACTTCATTTTCTAATCTTCTGATCGAGAGTCTGTGCCGTTGTTTGATGCTCAACAACGACAGGGGTCCATGTTTGTATCACAGCTCATGAATTTTAGGATCAGATCTGGATCATGGTCATGTTTACTTCCAAAAAAACCCAAAAATACATCCACTGCAAATAGGTGACTTGGCTTNGAATTTTAGGATCAGATCTGGATCATGGTCATGTTTACTTCCAAAAAAACCCAAAAATACATCCACTGCAAATAGGTGACTTGGCTTTTCTGCAAATGATGCCTGTTCATGTATAGCTCATTGCCTTTTGAATTGGATACTTAGCTGTTTAAGCCAGGTATTTGGAATGAAGTAGATGACTCAGTGTTAATCTGCTCTCAAATATCCTTTTTATTAGATTAGACAAAGCAAAGCCAGCCCAACAAACTCTGCACTCTGCGTAGTGTGGGGCTGTGTACAATCAGTCCATTGTGTGCTGTGTAGCCTGCTCTGTGCATGGATGTATGGCTGGAGGAATAAATGGCTGATGGGGTGATGAATCAAAGCTGTGTTTAGTACAGTGCAGCCCCAGGATTGTGCCCTGGTTTGCTTGGCAGTTATGAGGTGGTTGTCTTTACCTCTGCCATAGTTCCTCTGGGATCCTGGGGTGCTGCAGATGGCCTCTGGAATCTCCCTCTTTCAGGTGCATGACTTAAAGAGATGGTGCAACTGTATTGATGTCATGTTTCTACTGAGGAAGGGGGAAAAATACATACAAGGGGGAAAGCCTAGTGCTTGTCTGTCTGCTGGTACCATCCCAGTGGTTCCAACTCTGTTTGTCAGCATAGCTGGTCACACTGAAAACCAGCCTCTCAGCATGCAGATCAGGAGCTAACAAAGCATCCTCCTTCATTCTTCTATGTCAGGTGGTAAACTTTTTTACTTTTCCTCTCAAGAGTAGCTGCAGACAGGGCATGAGGAAATACCTTTTGTGGCTGCAGGCTGGCACTCTTGTAAAGAGCAATTGCTGTGAAGATTATACCAACTCCTGCCAGAGGGAAGCAAAGTAAAATTAGAAAGTCAGAGAAAAGCTTGTGGTTGTACCAAAGAACTATTTCTGAGATTCAGCGGGTAGAAATGAGAAGTGTTATCTGTCAAGAGAGGAGGAATGAGGAAGATCTTACTGCTGTGCTGTATTGTTGCATGTCTAGCCCTGATGGGGAGATTCCATGGTGCCAGCAGATCACTCGCTGCCTGAGCTTGCAGCTTCCAGTTGCACAACTGTACCAAATGAAGGATGCTTTAAGCCTGGGCTGGGGCAGTGTGGGCCTCTGCAGTGCTCACAGTGCAGCAGGAGCACAGCAATGAGCGGCACAGCTCA
Organism: Oxylabes madagascariensis; assembly: GCA_013400675.1. NCBI lineage: Eukaryota > Metazoa > Chordata > Aves > Passeriformes > Timaliidae > Oxylabes > Oxylabes madagascariensis. Next base: position 46,003 of record VYZR01002646.1, on the reverse strand, counting down.
TCACCTGTCACACCAGGGAAAATACTGCACTGCACTCGGGCTAATCTGACCTGACTGGGGTAACCAGATCACTGAGCACTCTGAGGATATATGAGGGGTTATAATGCTTGTTCCATAGCTAGAATAAATACTGTGCCCGCAGGCAGTCTGTGCCAAAGCTGGAGTCAAACTAGACTGTCTCCTGTCATTTAACTTTTCCTTCCCATGGATTGTTAGAGGTACAGTTAATCTGCTTGTGCATGGCTGCTCAGGTTATGCCCTATGAGTAAATACCCTGAGTTATGCACTCATAGCAACTTCTTCTGCATCTTGTTCTCAGTACAGGGAGCTGCTGGGATCCCCTAAACTGCCTCCAGTCTGATCAAAAAGTAATAACTGCCCTCCAGACAAAGCCAGGCTCTTTTTTTGGTACCTTCTATTCTGCATATGATTGGGACTGAGCTAATGCTATAATTTCTGAATGAATGGGTCAGTGGCCTTTCTGTGTGCACCTGCTTGAGCAATGTACTGCTTGGCTAGTCCTATCAGTTGGTGCTGTAGGAATGATCCCTGAGCCCATCCAAGTGGGTTTTGTGTGGGAATGATGCCTGAGCAAAGTTCCAATATGTAAAAAGGCTGTGAAATTTCAAAACCCTGCTGCTCAATTACTTCTTCTGGTGGGGGGAAAGCACTGTGCTTTACTTGGCTGCTCTTTTTACAGTGTTTGGTGCTCAAGATAAATTTCTCCAGTTCAGAACAGTCCCAAGACTGTTGCTCTCTCTGTGCTAATGCCAGTGTTCTGCCTGGGAAATCGTTTATAAATGTCTTATTAAAGACCTGTGTCTGCCTCCTTTTCTTTCTTTTTGTCATTGGATCAGCTCACTGAGAGCAGCTGTCTTCACTTCCATCACAGCAGCCCCCAAACCACACTTGTGCCTAACAGATTCCCACAGCCGAAGAAACAGCAGACAACTGTGCACGCGTGTGTGTGCTGGGGTTTGTGGGCATGGCGGGTTTAGGCTGAGCCCCTTCTCGACCTTCTCCATGCTGCTTTGAACAGAAAAGACTCCAAGCAATCAGCTCTGTGCTGGTTTTATAGAGAACTGAACGTAGAGTGTGACTGCAGCTCTGCAGCCAGGGACGTGTGCGAGTGTGAGCGGGGCATTCACTGGAGTTGTGTGACACTGGGGCTGCGGGAAGGAAACTCCCCAGGAGCCTTTCGTGTAAGTATCTCCCCCCTCCCCACTTGGTGTTTTTGCTCTCGGGGCCATCTCACAGGTTACCCTGGGCTGCTTTCTAATGCTCCTTTCTGCCCTTAAGTCTTTCATTACTTGCAGTGGTCTGTGCGAGGTAACCCAGTTTGGCTATGGGGCTGGTGGGACAAAACTTAGGGAGTCTTTAGAGCTAAGGGCTTGCTTGAATGGAAAACTACATTTTCTTGTCAGAATAAGTTATGGTGAATAAAGTGAGTAATGCTTCTATGTGGAATATTCTCTAGTTGAAGTGATTTTATTGCTTATTTAAGGAAGAACGGAGACTGTTATTTTGTAGTACACCCTGGGTTACTTTAACATACTAACCTGGAATTTATTAAATTCTAGTTTTGCAAATGTGTCAGTATGTTATTTCTAGAGATGAGGGGTGGCACATGCTGAGAAAAAAGATAGGGGTGCTCCAATCTTTGTTAAACTTGCAAAGCTGTTAAAATTGTGGGATTTTTGTTTTCATTATTTTTGGTGAAAACGGTGCTTCTCCAGAGGTGTGATACATAGGTCTTGTTTTAAGGCTGAAAAAATGTTAAATAGAGTATTGAAAAGTGAATCTTGAAAGAATGTAGTTTTAAAAATAATAATTACATAACAATTAAGACCGCAATCTTGAGATTAATAGATCCATCCATATGCTGCAACGTAATTATCCCTCAGTGAAAGAAACCTTGTGCATTTTCTCCTAGTCATTTGCCTCCCTTGTGCCTTGTACTGCCAAAACCAATCTGCTTTGCATATTTCCTTGAATACTGTTGTTTATTTGAAAAAGACTTTAAATCCTCACACATAAATATATAGCGTTGCTGTTTGTTTCTTTTCAGAATTATACTGGATTTGATCTGATATAGCTGGTAACCCCCCCCCAGCTTCTCCATCCCTGCCATCTCTAGCAGGCACCAAGAATGTGCGTCTCGCCTGTGGCAGAGCAGATTTTGTACCAGTCAGCATCTTGAATGAGACCTTTATAAGAAAAGCCTTTGTTTGGGATGTCTGTTTGAGGCTCACTGCCCTTCCCAGCTGCCTCTCTGGAGGCAAATATTTGTCTCAATGGGCATCTCCTTGCATTCAGTGCAAGACATCTTTGCAGTGGTCCTTACTTGGTTTTGCTTCTCATTCATAATTCTCATTCTTATTGTCTTCCTCCTCACTGCAGTTTTATTTCTGGATATGCTTCCTCTCTTCAAAGTTGCTAAACATGGAGATGCTGAAGTTGTATCAGATCTTAATATCCACACCATTGGGGTTATTCCTGGGAGCAGCAGGGATTTTCAGGGTGCCAGATGCAGAGCTTGCCTCTGTGCCAGATCACGGCCCCAACTTTTCAGCTTTGAACTTGCAGAGCTTTCAGTCGTTGTTTCCAAGTCAGCCATAAATCTCTGGGGCTCCTTCCTCCCACAGTGTGCTGCCAGGCAGTTGGCTATTGTCTGCAAAGTATTGCTTTTTCTCCCAGGCACCTCTTCCCTCTCTGTTTCTGCCTCATCCTGCAGTTTGAAAGGGCTGTGATAAATCCTGCAGAAAGCAGCTACTTCATTGGTGTGCTCGATTATTTGAGTTTCAATGTGGCAATGAGCTGGCTTTCACTTGATTGCTAACAGCCTCCTGTTTATGTAATCCAGGTTGCTTTGAGAAGCTCAAAGCCCCATGTGGGAACCTAGAAAATCCATGTGGCAAGGCTTCACCATCCCTGAGTGCTGTGGAGGCAGCAGATACCAGCCCTTCTCCCACGGGAGGCGCCTTGACTGTGCCTGTGTGGCTGCTGCTGATGCTGCCAAGGGAAGAATCCCCGTCTCCCTGCACAGGTGGCAGCTCCTGGAGGTGCTGCAGGTTGTGCATCCTTCTCTCTTGCCCAGTAGACTAGCTGCTGTAGGTGGTAGGGAGCAGATGCTCTGGACTGTCCTCCTCTGAGGGGAAGCTCTGAGGAGCTCTGTTCTCCATCAGTGAGGTTCTGCACTGTTATGCTTGGAGATGAAATGGCATTGCAGACCCAGAGAAGCTTATAGTAACTACAGTGTAAATAGATGAGTAAAAACCACTGCACCAGGAGCTGACAGTTACGTGGCTGTAAGGACAAGACCATGCCGTCCTCCAGCTCACAGTGGAGTTTGGTGGGCTTTGGATGGCATAGTATCATCCATCACAGATGTTTGGTGCCCTGAGCAGGAATAGTGTCTGGCTGTCATCCCCACCTCATCATCTGAGTTTTGAACCAGTGAGCCAGGCTGCTCTAATGCCTCCAAGGCTCTTGCATAATCCCTGTGGCAGTAAAACCAGACATTATTCCTTTTAGCTGGCACCCCTGTGGCCAGCCGTAGGGTTTTCCAACTGACAAAATCTTGGCTTCAAATGGGCATTACAGTCCCCTGCTCTCAGGACTGTCCTGAAGCCCTGCCCGGGCTGGGAGGAGTAGAGCTGGCACCAAAAGTTTTTTTGACCAGCCTGGTTAAAGGCTGCACTTTGAGATGCTCACAGACTGCACAGCTTGCTGCCCCATCACAGGTTAGTGGCTTCCACAGCAGGGGCCAGTGACATGAGGGTGAAGTCTCAGTTCAGTCTTGTGACAGTGGCAGCTCTGCCAGGCTGGTGCACCTTTTGTTGCCAGGTAGTGGATGAGAAGTTTATTGATTACCATGGAGAGGGAACGCAGCCAGGAGTGGGTGGGCAACTCTGTGCTACATATCTGTCTTGTGATGTGGTGATGTTTGAGGGTAAAAACCTCTGAAAATTAAAATAGAAAAGGAAAAAGACCTCATTTAGGGGCACTGTAAAGCTCTTCTGTAAATATAATGTTTGTGCTTATTTCTCCCTCCTTCCTGAGACAAGACACTATTCTGGAATCTTTCTTTTTTGTTTGGTTGTGGTTTTGGGGTTTTTTTTGTTGTTGGTTGGTTGGTTGGGGGTCAGTTTTTTGTGTGGGTTTTGGGGGTGGTTTTTTTGGGCTTTTTGTTTGTTGTTTTCTTTCTTCTTTCTTTTAAATCTAGTGTGCCTCCATTTTATCAATTAACTGCTTGTCTCCTGATTCCCATGGCAACACAACAGGCTGTTGCATTTCTGAGTCCTTTGGCAGTTGTGGTGCCTGGCATGTCTTGGGAGCAGTCAGATTACAAAAGGGTTCTGCAGGGAGTAGGAAATACATGGGCAGCACTCACTGTGCACTGCTTCTCACACCAAACTGCTCTTCCCTTCCTCTCCCTCCTCCCCTTTAGATGCAAGTTTCCTTTCCCCTTTGTTTCAGTTGCCTGGTGTTAAGAAATGAGTAACTGGAGTGTTGTGGGAGGTCAAAAGATGTGGAGGGAGTGAGGGGATGGATGTGTTCCGTGGATGTGGATGTGACTTAAACATAGCACAAGGCTGAGCATGTTGTCAGGGGTCCTGCAGAGAAAGCTATTCCTGCTGATGCTGACCAAGTGCTCTCTTCCTCTCACTTCAGTTTCCAGAGCTTTCTTGAGGGGGATTTTTTGCTTCTGTACTATACAAAACTTCTGTTCACTCCTTCCTACAGCAGTTTCCAAGAGCTGGAAGAATCCATGCCCGTTTTGCAGAAGTCCTTGTGCTTCAAGGGATTTTGGACACATGGCTTTCATTGACACGGTAACAAGAGCCCTGTGAACGGTCTGAAACTTCAGTTAAACTTTTAACCTCTCCAGCTCTTGGCTGGTAGGAATTTGACTTCTGAAGTACTGGTGCCCTGTCAGTATGGGTCCCTGAAACTGAGGGGATGAGTTTGCAGAAAGAGCTGTAAGCACCAAGTTTGCTGTAGTGGTGGTTAACGTGTGGGCTTTGTGAAGGGCAAAGGGAAAGTAGGGATTTGGAGCTGGATAAGATGTGTGTTTAGTGGATGCCCTATGTGGCGTTGATTTACAAGTTGTTGTTCAGCCCTGGAAGCTGTGACCTACAGGAAGCCCATTTAATCCAAAAAGAATGAGCCAGCTAATGAACACAATAGGATTGTAAAGTTGGAAGGCCCGAGTGGAAGGGATCCTGTTCACTGCTTGCTGTGTCTTGGAGGCTGGTCCCCGTGAGAGGAGGAAGGCAGTCGCCGCTGTTGAAGTCCTGACTAGCAAGTGAGGTCTGTGCTGGACAGAGCAGGACAGGGAGATCCTCTTGGATCAAGCAGGAAGAGCCTTCCTCATTGCTGGCTTCCAGGTGAGCTGCTGAGTTAGAGGCCTAGTAATGAGTTCCTGTGGCTTCTTGGCATCAGCAGGTACTGGCAGGGTTGGAGTAGAAAGTACCCAGTTTGTTCTGTTGGGTGTGTTTCTCTTGTGTAACTCTTCTCAATTTCATACCTGAGATCTGTACCCATGTTTTGCTGTTTCTTGGAACTTTTGTTTAGTGAGTTTTTTGGAACTTGTTGGCATTTATCTGAGGAGTCTGACTAGAACAAAAAGACTTTTCTTCTTCAAAACAGCAAATCCAATAGAGAACTCCTTAGGTGTCTGTAGGCTGGAAAAGCTCAGGAATCTTTCATGGCAATCCTCTTGGGTGGCTTTCCTTTCAGCTGTAAGAGGTACTTGGAGAGTGGTGATGCCCGTGTCAGGTCTCTGAGAGCAGTGCCATCATCTGCTCTCACCTTTGGGCTATCCTAAGATACTCATGGTTTTGAAGTCAAGTTACTCACTGCTACAATTTGCCTTCTGAAAGGCTGGTGAGCAGATACCTACCTAGGAGGATCAGAGCTTTGTCTGCTTGGACTACTCCGGATGCTGTCTGATCATTTAGTTAATGGGTTAGTAAAAGCCAAGAGAAATGAGTTCAGCTTGATCATGGTTACTCTTGGCTTCTCTGAAAACCTGCTGCACAAAAGCCCATTAGCTGCTCTGTGGTTATTATTTCATATGTGAGTGATGAAAGCTGTGTAAAACACAAGTTTCTACATTGTGGCCATAATACGGTGAACCTTCAGGCAGTTCCTTATTTACATCCTGTACTTCTGAATAATTCACCTCATGCTCAAGAATAATGATGCTTCTGCCTGCACTGCTCAGGAGCCTGGAATGAGATTGTTTCCCTGAGATGTAATTACTGTAGTTCAGCATACCTGCCTATCAGGCAGGCACCTAAAATGGACAAGAGTGTGTAAAGTTCCACTAAAATTTTGGCTGTTGGGAGAAGACGGTGTTGCACCAGGAATCCAGTGAACTGTTCTTTATTTTTTTTTTTCTGGTCCAGGTCAGTTTTAAAGGTGTTTGCTCTTGGAGTGAAATACGGTGAGTCTAAATGCAGTTTTAAATCCTGCTGTGTTTGTTCAGCCTTGGGCAGCCTTCCTGCCTTTCTTTGCTTGAGCTTTGCTGCTGAAGGGTTTGCTTATCCCAGCCACATTGCAGAGGTACTGGTGAGAGTTAATGTGACCTGTATCTTGACCATTAACTAACACCTAAAATCAAGAACTATGCTGAAACTCAGGCTCCAGTAAGACTAGAAAAACAGTTTTGATCTCTTCTCAATATAGTAGTAGAGTCCCCCAAATTTTATGTGCCTATAGTTCCGTGTACAGTAGGTTGAGTTTGGCTGTCCTTGACATGGTGCATACATGTGCACAGGGCATGTCAGTGGCATGATCTTTGTGTGTTAGGGTGCTCTGCAAAGCATGAAACCGGGCTGTAAGTTGTTTTTCTAATTTAATTTATTCTCCTACCCATCACAGACCTTGTTGGTGATAAACCCCTGTAGCCATCTTTGGTTATTTAACTTAGTGTCTTCTTAAAATGTAACTTTCTATTCTGATTGCTTTACTGTCTTGTGCTATTAAGCATTGAAATGACAATAGTGGCCTTATTTTCTGCCCATGATTGTTTTTATAGTTCAGATGGATGGAGCCCTGTTTCCTTCACACTTCTTTTTGTTTAAAGTCTTTTGTAAAGATCAAAACACCTTTATGGTCTTTAGATTTAGTTTTTTTAAGGTGAAACTGGTTCTTGGATGTAATGGTGTCTGTCAGATGGAGCTCATCTTGGTGTACTGTACTACAAAATTGAGAGTCACACAAGCTTGAATGCCAGAATTTGCCCAAAAGCCCCCGAAACTTCTTGACGAACACATGAGGTTGAGGAAACTTCCAAGACAGGGTCCAGAAGCCAGGAGAAGGTTCTTGCTGGGAGCTGACTGAGCTCTGCTGGGAGCTCCATGGTCGCTGTTGCCACCAACATTTTCAGTTGGGAACAGTATTCACACATCTGGGGACAGTATTTACTGTCCTTCCTGCCCATCATGGGCTTTTCTTGAACATTCCCCATGTGTTATGCTGTGCATGTCCCCTTTAGCTGATCTTCTCAAGAGTTGTTCCAGCTCCAGCCCATTGAGCCCAGGGAGCTGGTTGGAGATACTTCTGTTCATGAGAGGAGTTTGTACAATCACACCGAAATGGCTGCTCTCTTCTTGTTCAGATAAGGTTCAGACCAGGCACAGGTGCTGCCTCCAGGGGCCTCAAACTGGTGGCCATAAAAATTTGTCAAGTGTTGACTCTGGAGTCTAATAAGAACCAAAGTGTCAAAACTGATCACTTGTAACACACATGATTTAGCAGAAACTAAGTTCTTCATGTTATTGCTCTGGTGCTCTTTTCTTTCCTCTTTGCTAGACATCTAGCAAAGCTTTGAAGTGTCTTGCTTTGAGAGCTTTTATGTTTTTCACTCTTTCTAGGAGCTGAGCCTGATCTGTCAGGCCCATTACTTGTGAAAGAGCTGTAGAAGTGTTGTGGACTGAGCTACAGTGATGGCTGAGGCTGAACAAGTTTCACAGTTCGTTACACATAAGCACTCAAGTTTGGCTTGTCTCTGCAGCTGCTCAGGGTGTTCTCTGTCAGCCTTCTCTGGCAGCAAAAAAACCCTTTTTTCCTGGGTGTGCTTTAGACTTTTCTGGTTGGTGGCACCCAGAAACTTCAGCTGAAAGTTTGGCAGAAGAGTCCAGGGAGCTTTCATTGAGCACAGGATATGTGCACAGGACCAAATCTCCTGCAAACACCCCCTACACCATCTGTGTGGGAGCACCACACTTGGGACCTCAGGGTTCATGGGGGCTGAGGATGGCTGAAGGTCCATGGTACGTGACTTGCTGGATCTTATTTTGCAACCTTATTTCCTCAGTTTCTGTTGTGGTTTCTTTTAGGGCTCACTCAACCTCCCCCTTTAACCCTCAGAGAGTTTTAATGAAGTTCACATGTCCTTGTCATTTGTTTCCTGGGGCCCAGGCTGAAAGCCCGAAGTTTGTGATAGGAGGGTTTGACAGTGGGGTCAGCAAGAGTTGGGTCAGTCCTGTCTCGTTTGCTTGGGTTGACTCTGTTCCCATTCAGGCACCTGTCACATGTTTAAGGGTCCCCTTTTGTGTTATGGAGAGTTTGGCTGATCAAGACTCTGCTGAAGAATGTGAGCAGAACAGTGAATACCAGCATCACCTGCAGTTTTCCTTCCCCAGGCAGCAGAGAATTGCTGGAAGGCTGATGCTGGAAAAAGGACACTCTTTATTGCCAGTTATAGTAAGTTACATGCACATTGTGTGGCCCTGGAAGGCTGTGCATGAAGGTTTGTAGATACTTCCTGTTTAAAGAGATGCTGTTTATATTGAACATACCCCAGGTGTCTGCTTGCTGCTGCATTTGCTCCAGCAAAGGACACAGCAGCAGCTGGGAAAAATGGGAAATTTATGGAGGCCGCTGTGTGGTCCCACAGGAGCTTTTAGTGCCATTGGTGGGACACTCAGTGGAGTTCTCACAGTGCCAAGTGCTAAAACATCAGTGCCTCACACTTTTAAAAAAATATCTCTATATTTTGATTTATTTTTTTGGGTGAAGAGATGACTTTGGCTTCTTTCTGCAGAGCATCAGGTCATTGGGCTCCCTTTGGTCCTTAAGCACTTAGCACCACTCCTGTGCTTTTGCGCTTATCCACACCAGTGCAGCCCCTCTGGGGCTGTCAGGGGGCTGAGGTATTGTAAAGGGGATGAAGACATGGGGTCATTTCTTTATGTTCTGTGAGAGACCTGCAGAAACTGGGCAGCAGATGGAGATTCTGTGCAGATTACTTTCCCGCTGAGGAAGGTGTGTAAGTGATGGCATCACTCAGGTCTAGGCTTTACAGGGCGTACACCTGCAATCTAAGTTGTTGTCCCAGATGTTTTCCTTTCTGTAAACGCCTTTTCCTGCTGTTATGGCTTCCTTCTAGGATTTCTCCTTATACCAAAACCTCTTTTTCCTTGATTCACAGGCTCACCTTTACACAAGCAGGGTACCACGTCCACCAGCAGCGCCGAGAAGTCGGGTTCAAAGGTTGCCGAGGTGGGCGATGATTTCCTGGGAGACTTTGTGGTGGGCGAACGCGTCTGGGTGAATGGAGTGAAGCCAGGCGTGATCCAGTACCTTGGGGAAACGCAGTTTGCTCCAGGCCAGTGGGCAGGGGTTGTTCTGGATGACCCAGTGGGTAAGAATGACGGCTCTGTCGGAGGAGTGCGGTACTTCGAGTGCCAGCCGCTGCAGGGGATTTTTACGCGACCATCCAAGCTGACACGGCAGCCGGTGGCCGAGGGCTCAGGGAGTGACGCCCCCTCCGTGGACTCCCTGACGGCTCAGAACTTGTCACTGCACTCGGGGACGGCCACGCCACCTCTGTCCACTCGCGTGATCCCGCTGCGGGAGAGCGTCCTGAACAGCGCCATGAAAACGGGCAACGAGTCTGGATCAAACCTCTCGGACAGTGGGTCTGTGAAAAAAGGGGAGAAGGACTTACGGCTTGGAGATCGTGTGCTGGTGAGTTGATCGTGGGGTCCCCCAGGAATGGCAAAGGACAAGAGTTTGTCCCCGTGATGAGTGTTCCTGATCAGCTTCAGGACGAGACAAGAGGACAGGGTTGGTGGTGAGGTGTGGGATGGAGCATGGTCCTGGGAGATGCCTGGGCCGAGTAGGCATCAAACATTTTCAATGTTATTTGGGATGCTGCATCTTCTGGACATGTGTCTCTTTCACACTGGTGCAGGAGAACATATTCCAAAGTACTTCTTTGTATTGGACAAGTCCTGAACTGTAAAAAGATGTCAGAGAGAGAAGAACTGAAATATGAGGGAAATAGAAGCAAAATCATGTATTATGTTCTAATCTAGTGATACTCCCCAACAGAGTGTATTATTTGGGCTTTCAAGGAATTTGCAGCAGTATCTTGTTGCATGTGGCTGTACACAGTCTGAAAGGACTTGCAAGAATCTCTCCTGCTGGTCGCTCTTTCTAGTGGTTCAGTTTTCTTATATCAGGTGTGACACAAACTCCTTTTCTGTACAGAAAGGAACTTCTAGTAATTTTTAGAAGATGGCAGGGCTTTGGGAGAGATTGCTGTTGTGATGGATGAGTTCTCCAAATTTCTGTTTTCTGTTGTTATTTTCATTATTTGGAGTAGACTACCTCATGACTAAGCCAAAATGCCACACTAGTACTAGGGATGTGTACTGGAAGTTTGCCGCCTAGTTTGTCATCACTTGTGTCCTAGCAAAGGAGATGGAGAAGGGAAAGAATGATATCAAAGTCAGGAAGACTGAGTTCTGTCCTGCAGCTCTTGTAAGAGAGTTTAGTTTTGTTAGTGTGTGTGATATCTGGTGTGATATCAAATATTGGAAGAGCCAAGCATTTGAGCACAGATCTGTTGTGACTGTACTCAGGATCTAAAAGGTGAAGCTGACTGACCAACAGCCATGACAGGTTGCAGAGGGGTCAGTCTTTGCACATCCTGGATAATCTGAGTCCCATTTAAAGTTATCCATGTAGTGTTGGACCTGGCTCCAGCAGCAGCAGTGGTTGTGGGGGAGGGCAGACAGACCGGACATCTGTTTAATGACAGCTGTTTGGTAGAACTGGCACCACAGTCAATGTGACTCAGCTGCATGTGCAGGGACTGTCAGAGCCAGTCTCAAATGTCCTTTTGGAACCAGTGTTGGGTTGTCCAATTACATAAAATATAAACAATGTAAAGTTGGTTATTTTCAGAGGAGGGAAAATGAAGATTGCTTCTGCTTGTTCTCACTGGATGATGCTTAGTAAACCTAGTGTGAATATGTAGGTTTGTAGAGTTGAGAGAGTTTTATTTTCCCCAAAATGTGCAGAGGAGTTGACTCTTGCTCAAGGCTCTCTCTGCTTCCTCGTTTCAGTAGAGTCAGCCTCTCATCCCTGCCCATCCCTACTGGCAGCAAAGCTGCTGCTGTCCCTGCAGTCCCAGGACAGGGTGGGCAGGGAAAAGTGGCAGCACCGTTCTCTGCACAAGCATCGGTGCTTCGTGTTGGTGTGTTACAGCAGCCACACATGGGGGAAAATGAACCTGAGGATCTGTCCTCTCCTGATGAGTTCATTTGCTCCCATTTTCTCCTTTACCTCTTGCAGGGAATGGAGGGAACGTTCAGGTGAGAACTTAGGATTTTAGAAGCAGCAGTCATAGAAGGCAAACTGCAAAATATAAAATCTATGGTAAACCTGGCTCTGTTCTTTCTGAACTAGCAAGCAATAGAATGATGTTCTCCACACTTGTTTTACCTCTTTCTTCTCCTGACCATAAGTTCTCTGAGACAGGACCTGTTCCCTGAACACTCTGCTCACCTCAGTGGGGTTCAAAATTCACTCTTTGAGAATTTTGAGTGTATTTTGGCATCGCCACAGAATACAACCTGGGAGCGTCTCTGCCCTTGGCTTCTGTTGAGTTGTGTTTTCTGAATGGTTTGGGGTTTTGATTTGTTTTTAATGAGGCTGCATCCTCAAAAGCCTGCTCTCCATGCCTGCTAATGTATCCACCTCAGATGTTATTAGATAAAGTTTGTGCTATGACTTGTTAGTGTAATAAATAGCTCCAAAAGAGTGAGCCTGGAATAAGCTTAGTCTGTCACTGGTTCTAGCAGGAATGCTCAGCTTACAGAAATATCAGGAATTGTTTGCACACAGTCATAGAGACCCAGGAGAAGAGCAGATAATAACAAGACGAGATAATTTGCTGTTATGGTTCGTTCACATGTGCTTGGCTTGATAGCTTTTATTTTACTTATGGGAGGTGTCAGTTAATCATGCTGGGTATTGGAATACATAAACAATAATTCTGAATTAACCCGAGTTGCCTCAAATTCCTTGAGCAAATCTTTGCTCATCCTCTCTGGATTGGTACAGTTTTAGTTGTTGTTATTACTCTTAGTGTTTCCTTTCCTGAAAGAGTATTATTTTTATTTGAGAGTGGCTTTTAGATGTAAGGGATCCACCAAAGGCTTTTCAAATGAAGGGGGACGTGTTTTTAGTGATTGCTTGTGATGGAGCACAAGGTTGCAGGGGACCCTTCCAGGTTGGCCAGATGGACACCTGGCTCTCTGCAGTCTGGCCATTTCCTGATGGTGCCTTTCTTTAACTTCATTGAAGTCCATTATAGCTTGAAGACATTTTTGCTTTTCAGTTACTTTTTCCAAGACCCTCTCTGGACTCTCCAGCAGCTGTAGAAAGTGACTTTGAGCTTTCCATTAGAAGCTTTCCATTAGAAGAGTTAGATAATATTTGCCTTTGGCACTCAGACTCTTTCCCAGAGATGTAAAAATTGCATTAAAGAGATGAAAAATCCACCCCAATATTGTAGAATTCATCTCTTGAAGTCTGGCAAATAAATGTGGGACAATTAACCTTTGCTTTAGTGACAGTGGAGCTTCCCGAAATGGGATAATTGCTGAAGTTCTGTTAATGTGAGGCTGGCTTATTGCCTTTCTGCAGGGAAAGAAGGGATGGAAACAGCAGTGGAGCATTTTCTGCCTGGGAGGAATTTCTGCTTGGTTTTTTGCCTAAGAAAATGTATTTTGCATTCTTTGTGGAGAGGCCTTCTTAGCAGCTGAACTCATTCCCCTTTAGATGCCATTGCTTGCTGAAGAAGTGGGGGAAGTAGGTGGTTTTATTACATGTCAGCCTAAATAAAAATATTAAAAATTAAAAACATTCCTCTTATAATAGGTATTTTGCCCTTCAGCCATGCTTGTATTTCCTAACTGGAATTGCGCACTTCGGCATTGAAATGGAGTAACAAATAAGGCTGTTTAAGGGCCAGGTTGTATCCCAGTGGCTGGTTCAGTTGCCAAGGGGTGTTGCCCCAGATACCTTTTGGATGGATTCCAGGTGTGTGATTTTGCTGGAACTTGCAGATCTTCAAAGCCAGTGCAAGTGCTGGAACAGCAGCACTCGCAGGGAGAGACAATGAAGCAGCACTTCTGGTGACGCTGGGCAGGACTGTGTGGAGCCTGCCTGGGCTGCTGAAAATGCATCCTGGCCTTCCCCCGAGCGTGTGGTTTTAATCATCATGTCTGTCTGCTGCAAACTGCTTTTGCCTGCAGTGTGTTGCAGCTTCTGGCAAATGACGGAAAGCACTGATGAATAAACTATCCAAGTTCCTTCTTCAGGATCCCCCCAACATGTCCCTGCCACAGCCCTGCTCGGCCAGCCCGGAGCTGCAGAAAGCATTGAACCTCCTGAGGGAGAAGTAATTTCCTGAGAAGCTCCGTGGGCAGGAGAATTGCAGCCTAAGCCCTTCTCCTTGGGCAGAGCCAACTCACTGCTCTGCTGCCACCAAGTCCCTGAGCTATTTCAGTGCCTGAGACTGAAGCCTTGCTGCTGGAAAGGCATGCAAGGTGTCATGAAGGAAGGATTCCTGCTCTTTGTTTTCCTGGTTAACATTGGAGCTCTCCCAGTTTGTGGAGTCCTAGAGGTGCAGCAATGCTCCTGTGTGGCCTTTTTCAGAAAATCTCCCGGCATATTCCCTTATTGCTAACCAGGCAGAAAAGAAGGAAGGATCTCATCCTGTAGTTCTACCAAGGCAGGATTCTTGGTATTCCACTGCCTGTCTAGAGCTCCCTCCATAAGACCAGCAATTGCTGTGTCATGATGAGAGTGTAGCAGAATGGAAGCCTGGGAACAATTGATCTCTGTCCCTATGGAAGTTTGTGACAGGCAATAGGAAGTGCAGTGTTCCAGCTGTTTGCAGCATTCAAGAGACAAGAAAACATCTAGGACTCCTAGTTGAAGCTCTTTCCTCACTATATGAGATTGTTGCTGAAAAAGGCTTTTTTTTGGAGTGTGCAGTGTCAGGATAAGGGGGAATGGCTTCAAACTGACAGAGCAGGGTTAGATTCGATGTTAGGAAATATTCTTCCCTCTGAGGGTGGTGAGGCCCTGGCACAGGTTGTCCAGAGAAGCTGTGGCTGCTCCAGCCCTGGAAGTGTTCAGGGCAAGGTTGTGTGGGGCTTGGAGCAACCTGGTCTAGTGGAAGGTGTCCCTGCCCATGGCAGGGGATAGAACAAGATGAACTTCAAGGTCCCTTCTAACCTAAACCATCCTGTTTCTATGCAGTGAAACAAAGAGGGAAAGAAATAGCCCAAAGCAACGGCCCTGCCCTGCTGCCACATTAACCCTTGGAGGCTCTTTGTGCACACCCTCCTAACCATTCATTTGGGTTGAGACACTGCCTGGCCCTCGTCTGTGCGTGCAGTGTCTGTGGGTGCAGTGTCTGTGGGTAAATAGGAGTTGTAAGAGGACTATGGTGGAGCAAACTGTGTTATTAACGTGGGCGGACTTGGTATCGGAGACAGCCCCAGGAGGGGATGCTGTAATTCCAGGCTTTCCTCTTACACCACCTCCCTAGGATATTATTTTCTCACTGGTGCCTGATGGATAAATGCACAGAAATGTCTTGCATCAGCAGTGCTGTCAGACTCATTGCTGTGCAATGCTGACTTGTGCTGTGGGGATGGGTAGGCACAAAGATAAGTGGTTGGATGAAAAGAAACTAAAAATTCCTGTAGCTTCACATGCAGAGGGCTGGCCTGTAATTGCTGGCTGTCTTTCTCCCCTTACCCTAAAAGCCAGTTGTGACATTTTCAGATGACATGGTATTTATCTGATCAGATAAAGCTGCTGATGGCCAGATGGCACATGGGGTAAGTTGTATTTACAGATAAACCTGACCACAAGCCAGTTCTCCACCTTTCACCAGCTGCTGAACACTGGCCCTGGCTGTAGCTGGGACACAGCCCCAGTGTGTGATGGCCACATCTCCCATAGGTGCATACATTTACCCCCTTGCATTTACAGGTCATTATTTCAGGTGATCTGTAGTAGCTGGAACCACAGCCTGTGCCTTTGCCAAAAGCACCCTCTGTAAATCAAGCATTAATGTACAGTAATTTTCAATGCTTGGAAGAACTAAACTGTGTATGATGGGAAAACACAGCTCCTGCCTCTCTCAGCTTGGATGGAAATAAGATCCTTTAGTAGGTGGATGAATATGGGGAGGGGGAGATAACCCAGCCATTTATCCCCAAGAGAAAGAATGCTTGCTCCAGTTTACAGGCTGGGTAGAGCCTGCAGGTACAGCTCAAAGCAGAACAAGCCGTACTTGTCCAGTAAAGGTGATTACCAAGTTCTTGTTGGCATCATCCAGTAACAGAGTGGAATAAGCTGATGTGCCGCACACAAAAAGTGCTTGAAGGTCCTCAGAGTGTGAAGGCAGTGTCCTGTGTGTGCTCTTTTCCCCCACCCCCTTCCTTCCTCTTTCCACAGGTGAGCAGCAGGCGAGTCTCACGGCTCTGCTGGGACCCAGCACGGGACACGGGAGCTCTGCAGAGGAGGCTCGTCCGTGTGCTGGGCACTTTATGTTCCCACCTCCACCCTCTGGTCTGCAGCCTTGTCTTGTGGAAACACTTTGAAAATCAGTTTAAGTGGGTAAATTAGAATGTTAATCAGAAAAGACAGTGTTATCTCTGGATTTCTGCATGGGAATATGATCAAGCGGGTGCCTCAGCCATTGCTGACCCCTGAATTGTGCGTGGTATGGTCGGAGACAGTCCCTGTTAGCCTGAAAGCCAGAGAGAATTTTATTCTTCTCTTCTTCCTGAGCAGTATTGGAGTGTATTGCAAGCAGAGCAATGTCCACAGGCCATAGGATGAGGGCAGCTCCCAAGAGGTTCTTGCTTAGAGCAAGAAACTGCTGTGGGATGAGCAGGGCCAGGAGGAGCAAAGAGCAAACACAGGCTGGAGGGGGTGTTACTCACAGCAGCCAGATTGAGATCTGTCCTGCTGCTAATTTGGTAAATAGTTTAAATGATCTGTTAGCTCTGTTGAAGACAGTGTCAAGAAGGATTAGCATCATTGTCTTTTCAGCCCTAGGATACTGGTCTGGCTCCCATTTTGTCATTTTGATGGGAAAAGCATAGTAAAATGTGATGTCAGTGATACTACAGTTAGCAGGGAAGGTGTGTAGGTGTCCTTCCATGCTGCTCTGACTCACCAGTAGATACAGACCTGCGAAATATCCTTGGCTTCATTTTGTTGTGAAGGTCAAGCCCAAGACTGCCCTTTGAAACCACTGGGGATGTTTCACTGGGGAAGGGACCAGTCAGCAAGATAGTCTTTGATTAAAGGCATGAAAAAAGGGGGTAGAGACTTTCAGTCTGGAGCTGAATGTTCCAGAAGCTCCAAGATGTGTGGCTCAGAGGCTGCTCAACTCCAGCTGAAGAGGAAAGGCTACCACAAGCTTGTTTGAATTTAACCATAAGTGTTTTTGCCTGAAGTGGAGAAACTTGGAGTGTTGACACTGGTCAAAATAATCTCCATAACAAAAAATCTAGTATCGCTGTGTCAATATTGTTTCCATTTTTTGGAACTTCCAGAAAGAGCTCTTTTTAGCTGCTTTATGCTTGGTTTTTGTTGTTGTTGTTTTTCCCAAAACAACTATAAAAGCAATAACATTTTATATTTAGGAAAATCCCCTTCTCTCGGGCATGAATAATCTCAGCAATAGTTTTGGTAAGGTAACTGTTAAAGGCTTCTCAGAAAAGGTTTGGGAGTTTTGTTCGTTTTTGAGTGAAACTTGTCAACTCTAAAAGCCATGACATGTCTGAACCGAGGGTGGTGGCAGCCTTGTTAATTCTGTGCTGTCTCCGGCTTTAGCAAAGAGAGGGGTTGCCCTCTCCACTTTGTCCTTGCTTCACTCCAGACCCTGGGCATGTTGAAGACGTGGCTGTGACTGACCAGTGGGCCAGGCTGAGAGATGCAGACAAGTTCCCCATAGAGGAATCCATGACTTGGAGTGGCACTGATGCCAACATCAGGCCAGGATGTTCTGGGTTGAAATCCCCTGGTGCCATAGGAGCCATCCATGCTCAGCTGCTGTTCACAGCTGGATTACAGACAGTGGAATCCAAGCCAGGCATGGGCAGAAGGGTTGGCTGTGAGCTCCCATGAGTTATGCCCTGCCATTACTAACTTCCTTGGCTGCCTTGTATTCTCTCCCAAGGTGACACCTCTGATTTATTGAAGGGTCTGATAGAATCAAACATTCTGTTCTGATGAGACCATTTCATATACAGGCACAACCTGCTGACTGGCTTCTTCAAAGCATTATTTATTTTAGCAGCATTAGCTGAACAAATCTGCATGTCTGAGATGGGTGAATTTTCTGGACTCTCCATCCACCAGAGTTTTTGCATGCCTGCCAAAAGTTGGGAAGTTCAACAAGAGGCTCAAGCACTGGCATGCAAGAGTGACAGCCTGATCTTGGCTTCTGACTACCCTGCCAAGGTGGACTGGGGAGCCCAGGCTCTTGGGGAGCAGATGTGTCCACCTTGGCTTGGGGGAGAATGTGATGCTGTAGGGCAGGGTGTGTTTTACAGAGAGGCTGGCACAATAATTAAAGCTCAAAAGTTTAAACAGAATACACTACTCTGGAAGGAGGGAATCATGTGGCTATTCAGGGGAGTTTTGGACCTGATCTGTGCTTAGAGTCTTCTCTGACATGGGACTTTTGGGTGGGAGCATGACCTGCACTCTTACTGCAGAAATAATACGTGTATCCGGTCAGTAGAGCTAGTTTTTTACTCTCTTGGTTGGAAACAGCTTTCTCAAATAAATGAAATTGAGTGGTCCTTTGTGTGGCTGGAAGAGTGGGACCCTGCTGGAGATGCCACAGTCACTGATGGAGGGGGCTAATTGGTTTTTTAAGGCTTACGTGAGACTCTGTCCAGGTCATATGGCTTGGTAAAGGAAATATCTGACTCCACATTTGGAATTAAAACTCAATAAAAATAAAATTGAGGGGGCACACCAGCAATGGTAAGTTCCCATGAATGACATTAAGATTAATTACACTTATATTGAGTTCAACTTGCAGCTAAAGAAATGTATTAGAATGGCATTAAATCATTGCATTAATATCAAGAGACTAAATTTGTATAAACTCAAATCAATCAAAATAGGCACCAGCATTTAACTGTGAGTGTTAGATAAAGAATTCACTGCAACTGTTCAAATCAGTAACTTGCCAAGTACCTAATACTGAAATTGAATTGTCTTTTTACTCCTGGGCACAATGCAGAACCAGAAAGCTTTCTCATGATCCTTTTCCTGCTGGCAAATATTTTACTCTATCCTGTAGCAAAGAGAACAACATCCCCAAAGATTTTCTTCCGTAAGCAGCAGTGCTTTGAATCCCCAGTGAGAGAAATTCCAGAGGACTAACTCAAGCTGTATGCTGCATCCTGCCAGGACTTGAGGTAGGACCCAGACTTCAGAGCTGGTGCTGTTTGGTCCATAAAGGTGCACTTATTTTTAGTCTGGGAAAACTCTTTTTTCCTTTGCATAAGCAAATTTTTAGGCATTTAGAATTGGTAAATCTAACATTCCTACCCTGGAATACACAAACCCAGAGTTTTCTGCATTCGGCTCTCACTGTTTTCTGTAGGAAAGTAATACTCAGTTGATACCTTTTTATGTTCAATTTAATATTAAGAAAATCAATAACTGCAAGTCATTCAGGATGAAGCTGCAAATTTAATTTTAAACTTATTTTTAAGCTTTCTTCCTTGGATTTAGGTGTTAGCAGAGATAGGCTGAAAAGGCTTTGACCATATGCTGATTTACTTGAAGTATGAACCTTTAGAACCACCCTCCTTCTTTTCTATCTTCCTTTTCTCAGCCCAAGTGTCTAAGTGGGAGTGTTTAGTGCAGAGGCAGCTGCTGCTCAGTGCCACACGCTCTTGGAGCAATGATCAAAACACAGCTCCAAAGGTTCCTGACTTGCCCTCCTTGAGTCTCCTCAGTAAGCTGCAAACTTAAAGAACTTTTAAGTGTAAATTCAGGAGAAAAAGGTGTGATTTATTCTTATTTCTCCATAGTGGGGGAAGAAACCTGTGCTGGAGGATGCCTGGCAGTGAACTGAGCCCCACTCCCATGCAGTTTGTCAGAATGGCAATTGCTGTAGGAAGTGTAGATAAAAGTGGAACACCTCTATTTTGAGCAGTTTCTACATCCTGGGAGCAGGCTGAGGAGCAGTGAATGCTTTCCTGGCTCAGCTGCCCTCTTGCTGTCCTGTCCCAGTATTGCCCAAAACTGCTGGCTGAAAGAGCACAGGGCTGAAAACCTGTCAGTGCAGGTCATGGTTCTTCAGGCAAGGCAGGTATGAGCTGTGCCTGCAGGGCTTAAACTCTTCTGTGGCCTCACAAATAACATGGTGCAATTAGTTGACACCTTGAAATATGTCTTCATTGTATTTACTCTGATATCTTCCAGGCAGGCAGTCCCAAAATCACATTGTAGTTACTGCAAAGACACCTTTAGTGCTGGGAGAACTTGGTGTGAGAACTATCTGCTGATTTCATCAGATCTGAAACAGAAAATACAGATATCTTGTCACCCTCTCTAAATACCTGTCCCAGCTTCAGTCCCCTTGTGTCAGTGCTAGTGCTGCCTTCTCTAATCCTCAGCATCTTCTCTCCGACAGGTCGGTGGGACAAAGACAGGAGTGGTGCGCTACGTGGGAGAGACGGATTTTGCCAAAGGAGAGTGGTGTGGCGTGGAGCTGGATGAGCCCCTGGGGAAGAATGATGGGGCAGTTGCTGGTACAAGGTACTGTGTGCTCTGAACCCCAGCCTGAGTCCTGCACACCTCCTGGAGTGGCTGGGGGGCAAATCCCGTCGGAGCTGGCGGGAGAGTTAGGGCTGTGTTTGGTTGGATGTTGTGGGCTGGGAGGAAGAGTCTAGTTTTGAGTGTTTTAGGCTTTTGGATAGCCTTGCAAGGGAGATCAATACAAACCTCATCACTGGGCCGTTTTAAAGCGGGATTAGATAACTTTTGTAAAGGAGGAACCTGAATGGCTTCAGGAAACATGAGAAAGTAGGGAGAGAAGATAACTTACAGTGGGATTTAATTTTTGATAGAAATTGATTCTGTTGATTGTATTAGCTCTGCTTTCTACCACACATTCCTGTCATAAACTTTCTTTTTGTGCCATAAGTCACCCTGTCTTACAAAAGACAAAGATTTTACTTTTTTCTCTCCTCAGCTTAATGTTTTATTCTGTTTTTTCTGGGAACAAATTTCCAGAGAACTGAAAGAACAGTTGGTGGTTGTTTTCTGTCCTTGTACTAGTTCTGTGGTGCGATAGGCGTCTGCTGATTGATCTTGGTACCTCTGACTCCATAGGCATCTCCACTCTTTTCTTTTCCAAAAACGACCTTGTTATTACCTATAAAACTAGGCAGAGACATCTCACAGGCTTGCTGGGAAGCTCTTTCTGTTCATGTGGAATTTAGTTAATGGAATGACCCAGGCTTTGGATCTTGAGCTTGGTGGTGTTCAAATCTGAATTATACAGCAGCTCTTTGACCGTGCTTCAAATACAGGTGCAACTGATTCCTTGTCCTACACAAATTCCTTAAGTGGGAAATACTGTTGGTTTTTTGGAGCTTCCAAAAGCAGTCTGGCTTTAGAGATGAGATTTATCTTTCACAGAATTAACTGTGTTGGAAAAGACCTTTGGTATCATGAAGTCCAACCTATAACTTTGAAACTGAGAAGCTGAGAGTTCCTGCCTTGTTAGATCTCAGATTCTGTAATAAAGGTTTCTTAAGTTGTGTCAGCCTTGTTTTGTCCAGCAGCCATGTACTTCCATTTAAATTAAGAGAAAAGCTGTCTTGTTCAATGCCAGGGCAAGAAAGCAGCAAATGACTGGCAGCAGATGGCTGAGTTTCAGCCTGTTCTCAGAAGAAAAGAACCAGGATGGTAGAGAATAAATCATGAAGCGAATGCAAGTCCCTGCTTTCTTTATCATACCATTCAAACTACCTGGAAGATTAACCTTTAAGGTGCTCAGAAATTATTTATTGTCTCTGTGCATATGGAAGGTGTGAAAGGCAGATGTGAGTGTAGTGCTGTCTGCCTCTCATCCTTGTACCTCTGTTGCTGTGTTTTGAAAATCCAACTTTTGGAAGTCATCTGTCTTCTGAAACTGCTGCATCTTGGCTGAGGCTGTTCTGGTGTGTGCCCTGTCTGCAAAGGCTTCTCCTTTGTTTAACACTGTTTAGAGCAAGGCTGCAGCATTGTCCATGTCTGTCCTTTCAAGCCTTCATCCAACCTTTTGATTTTCTTGTAGCATGTGCCCATCTCAACAGCAGTGGTTTGGAGGAGCTAACGTAGTAAAACCAACTCCCTTGGTGCATGCAGGCACCCCTCAGTCAGTCTTCGCTGTTTGCTGTGGCAGCATGGAATTATTGAGGCTGTCCTGATCTTGTCCTGCCAGGATCAGCCTGGGCAGAGGCTCTCCAGGGCTCTGGAGTCTGTACTTTGGTGATGGTTGCCATCTAGTGAGCATCCCTGGCCTGGCCAGCAAGCCCAGCACTGCCTGCTGCAGCTGCTAAAGGAGAGTGAAGCCAAAACTGAAGCTCAAGACACTGAGGCTGGTGGAAGCAGTAGGGGCAGCATGGAGCCTTCGGTGACGTTGTCCACCTTTGCTGTCGTAGGCAACTCCACTTGGGTTGGTGGTGAATTGGCTGAAATTTGTGGTGGGTCGTTGATTTTCCTGCAGGTTCAGGTGTGGATGTGCATCAAGGGGAGGCCCCAGGGCTGGGCTTTCCCAGCAGCTGTGGCACTTCAGTGGAGGTTGCCTGCAGGCTGTGGATGAGTAGCAGTGGCCCAGGGGACAGGGTATCACTCTGTACATCAGGTGGTGCTGATTTGCACTGAGGTTTGCTGCATCTGCTTTCCTGTCTGCACAGGAGACTACAGAGGTGCTGGTGTGGTTTGGTGTCAGTTCCACAAAGCCAAACAAGTTACATGTACTCATGTCCATGTTACCTGCTTATTTTACTGTTCTCCCTTCTCTCTCTGCTCCTGTTAGAGTCCTTGCTCACTAAACTGCCCAGACATTTTACTTTTGCATTGTTTGTCAGCCTTGGACACTGAAGATTTTCCCATCTATTTCAACATTTCCCGTGCTGTTTTCCACCTGCAGTTTGCATTGCCATCACACCACCACTTTTCTGCCCTATTTCCTCTCTGTAATGTGACTACAGAGCTCCAGCACACTCGGTGAGAGCAGCTCTTGGTTTTCAGGTAGATTTTTTTTTTTCTGCCAAGTGGTTTGGACCCAGTTCCTGCTTCTGAATTATAAAAGTTAATTGCAACCACTTTCAATCTGGACTGAAAGAAAATGGGCAGACATAGTGGTGCAAGTTTGAACTTGCTAAGAGCTGTCAGAAGCTTCTAAGGGAATTAACATTTGGAATTGTTGTGCAGCCACAAGTACCAGTCTGTTGCTTACACCAGGCAGAGCTGTGGAAGAGGCTGTTGGCCTGCCTGTGCCTAGTGGAATTTGGAAAAATGATGCTGAGCAAAGCTTTGGCAGGTTTGCAGGAGGTCAGCCTGGCTTTTCAAACCCAAGGGCCTGTGTTTGGGCAGGAAGTCGAGGAGGCTGAGAGATTTGGGGTTGTAGAGGAGTTGTTTAAAGTTTGTTACAGAAAAAAAATAGATCTGCGCTGATGTTTAAAAATTAATTTTATTCTCATCTGGCTGGAGATCATGCTGTTCCCTGGCCTCCCAAGCACACAGAGGTCTGCCTGTGACACAGCTGTATGGCTGCCAGGACTTAAAAATAAAAGGGAGTTGGGGAAACAGCTGCTCACATCTGGAGAGAAAGAAAACTTGTGCTAGTAAAACTGGATTTGTGTAATGTAGTCATTAGAACCTGGTTTTTTATATTAACATAGGACAGATTGTTTTATGACCCAGTATTTAGTCCTATTCTTGCTGGGAAGCCTGTGAGAAAGCTCTTACAGCAGCTTTTTGTCTTGGCTGCTCCCCTGAAACTAGGGGACACAATGCTGGAGGTGATCGGGTTTTCCTTGCTGCAGTGCAGCTGGCCAGCAGCAAATGAACCTTGGTTTATGCTGGTCAGCCAAGGCCCTGAAGGAGTTTCCAGGGTTTTGACACAGAGTTGTGGCTCATTTTTATTCTGGAAGAGGGCTCTGGAGAGACAGAATCATTGGGCTCACTGCAGTTGTGGAAGAGACCATGCACTGTAATTATCTGATCCTCCCTTTTCCATGCTTTCATCTTTTCAAGTTTGTTTGCATAGGAAACAGTTTCTCTGCCACCCGAAGGAGGTGGCACATGCTGGAGTTTGCTGTAATGGTATTTTTAGCTTCAAAGGTTTGAACTGCCATTCTCTCCTGTTTTGGTAGGAAAGATTTTTACCCTGTGGAATATTTATACAGAACTGTGTGATTCAGATCTTTTTATTTGACAGAGTCACAGGATGGGTCAGGTTGGAAGGGACCACAGTTGGTCATCTAGTCCAACCTTCCTGCTCAGGAAGGGTTATAGTATTGTGTCCAGAAGGTTCTGGAATATTCCCAGTGAGGGGGACTCCACACCTTCTCTGGGCAGCCTGTTCAGGGCTTGGTCACTGTACAGGGAAGTTCCTCCTCATGTTTAGTTGGAACTTTCCTGTGGCCTCTTGTCTCATTGCTGAGCTCCATGGAGAAGAGCCTTGTCCATCTTCTGACATCTCCCTGCAGACACACTTTACTACATCACTGTCTTCAAAGCAGGGTAAAGAACACACACAAGTTTTGGGAAGGTGTGTTGGTAAGGAAGGAGTGCTGTGGCTGTGTTTATGTTCTGGGATGTGTGCTCTCCAGGCTACCAGCTGTGTCTTTCCTGGCATCTTATCAAAGTGCACAGCACCCAGTGCTTGGTAATTACCTCAGGTCTCCCTGGTAAAGCACCACAAATGCAGACATGGAGATTGCCAGTGCTACAAGTAGGAAAGGAGAATAATACAGCTCTTGTACACAGTAAACAATGCCACAGCAAAGCACCCAGAGATGAGCTGTGGGCTGGGGTTTTGTTCTGCTTGGCAGTGCCATTCTGCAGGGCTCGGGTGAGATGGCTGCTCTGCCATTTCTCACTTGGTGCATCTCCTGCATTCCAGGTATTTTCAGTGCCCGCCCAAGTTTGGCCTCTTTGCTCCCATCCACAAGGTGATCCGGATCGGGTTCCCATCAACCAGCCCTGCCAAGGCCAAGAAGAGCAAGCGGATGGCCATGGGGGTGTCAGCCCTGACCCACAGCCCCAGCAGCTCCTCCATCAGCTCTGTCAGCTCCGTGGCCTCCTCAGTCGGGGGCAGGCCCAGCCGTAGTGGGCTGGTAAGTAGCTCCTGCGTGGTCTCTGCAGCCTCAATCTGCCAAGGGTTGGGGTTTTCTTCCAGTGCAGCTGCTCCTCCACCATTCATGAGGTGAAGGGAACGGAGTGTGGGATGGTGTTACCCACCTCACAAATGGTCTCCCTCCGTGCACACAGCTCCAAATAAGGGACACCAAGCAACTATGACCATTGAAGAGCCTGAAGTGCAATTTGCAGTGGGATGAATCTCAGTTCTGCTGTCCAGAGCAGGTTTATAAGGGATCCCTGCAGAAAAAGGACACTGTTTCCAGTCTCACATGGTCATGCTGCTCCACTGACCAGCTGTGCAAAGCTCCTACTGTGACTGTCTTACTGTGGAGGGTGGCAGTGTCCTGGGTCACATGCCTGGGGTTTTGGCAGGTGCTCAAGCAGGGAGAAAGCAGAGCAGGCAGTGATATTATGAAGAGTTCTGGCTCTGCTGTGGTGTCGCTGCAGAACACCCACAGCCCTCTTGGATGGGGACGAGGGTGCAGTGTCATTCCTGGGGGTAGATCAAACAACTCCATACTGGTCTCCACTTGAGATCAGTCTACTAGCTGAGCTCACTTTTTGGGATTTCATCAGTGCAGGTCATCAATAAAATATATCTAAGAAGACAGATGATAATTTTTCCTGACCCAGTTCCCACCCCATGTTCTGTCCTTTGGGAAATGGTGCTTTCATTGCAGTGCAGAAGAGCAGTGGAGCTTGTGAGCATTGTCCAGATGTTTCTCAGATTTAACCTCCCCTGTAGGGCCCAGGGCTGGAACTGCAGCTCTGTTCAGCTGAATAAATTATCATTAGGTGAGCAGCATTCCAGATTTAACAAGGGACTTCAGCTATTCTAGACTGGAGAGGACACAGCTTTAGCCCATCTCTTTTTAACTCTTTCCCCAGCTGACAGAGACCTCTTCTCGATACGCCCGGAAGATCTCTGGCACCACAGCTCTCCAGGAGGCACTGAAGGAGAAGCAGCAGCACATTGAACAGCTGCTGGCAGAGCGTGACCTGGAGCGGGCAGAGGTTGCCAAAGCCACCAGCCACATCTGTGAGGTGGAGAAGGAGATTGCCATCATGAAGGCCCAACACGAGCAGGTAGGAGGTGACAGGGCTTTTTGTCACTAGCTCTCAAATAATTGAATATTTGATATCCCCTGAAAGTGTCAGATCATAACCACTGTGTGTGAAACTTGGGCTCTGAATTTCTGCCTTTTACGTGGTGAGTTAAGCTGAGGCTCTTTCTCCACTCTCCCAGTGTCACATGTGCTATCTCTGCCCCGAGCCAGGAGCAGGAACACGGCTGTGCCAGATAAGAGGTAGCAGATAGTTTGTGTCTGGTGGATCAATACATTTCAATGCTGAAATGCAAGTGGAAGGCAAATTTGTTCCCTTCAGCCACTGAATCTGGCTGTGGCTAGGACTGCATTGCAGTGATTTTATGGTGCTGAGAACATCAGCTGAGTTCATATGCCACTGCTTTCCCACCAGAGAGGATGTTTTTATAACATCCATAAAGGCAGGATCTGGAAGGAAAACAGGCTGATCATATTAGGTTGGTGTTTGTTTGCCTGCTTGTTTTTTGCACAAGCATTTGTACAGAGGATATTTTATGTATTAAAATGCTTAAAGAGAGTTGTGTTTGTGCTGTTTGTCAGTATGTGTCAATATATGGTTCTTCAATGTCTGCTGTTGTCCTAAATTCTTTCCTCATGCTTATAAAGCTGAGTGAGCTACCTGGGAGCAGGGATGGCACTGTAGCTTTGTGTGGTGGGTCACACCTGCCTGTCAGAAATGCAGGAGAAACTGGGAAATCAACTGCAAGCTGACATTCTTCTCGTGTATTGTGTTTTCCAGTAATTATCAGTAACGAATTAACAGAAGTCTGAAATATCTCTTGCTTCATTACTGGAGCTGAAATGCACTGGTAACCTCTGACCAGATTTTCAGAAGTTTTCAGGCTTCAAGTTCTAACTCTAATCAGAGCTGGATTCTCCAAAAGGGTCAGGTCAGAGAGGCACTGAAGCATGGATCACTTACAGCTGCTGGAGATGGAGCAGTTTTTGTTGTCTTGATCCCTACATCCTAAGCTCTTTGGAAAATGTGCTCTTACCACAGCATCCTCTGAAACAGATCATCAAAACTTCTTTCTGTTCCCTAGTTCTGACTCTTTCTTAAACAGCTTTGTACTACTTCAGACATGGCTAATTTTTGTGTCTTGGGCTCATTTTTTGCTCCAGTATGTCTCAGAGGCAGAAGGAAACCTCCAGCGAGCACGAGCCTTGGTGGATGGGATGCAGAAGGAGAAGATTGAGCTGTTGAACCAGCTGGAAGAGGAGAAGAGGTAAAGCAGGAGTGGCTGGGTGTGAAGGAGGTGAAGTCATGTGTGGACAGTGATAAGGCCTTCAGGTGGTTTTGGCTTGAGGATACAGTATGAAATAAAAATTGGATCATAAACGGGCATGTGCACATTGGGCCATCACAGACACTCCTGTACAACCTGGATTTGCTAAAGACCCCTTCTTCCCCTCGATTTGTGGTGGGCTGATCTTGAGGACATTCTGTGTGAGGAAGGGAAGCCAAACTGGAGTAAAGCCTGACTGCAGTGTGATTCACCATCTCCCCACATCCCAGAGGCCCCCATCCATGCATATATATCATGGTGCATACATTTCCTCTCTGGATAAGAGTGAAGATCTGCATGTCATTCTTGGAGTCCAGGTACTCCATGTATATAATTAAACTCTTCAGTGGGAATAGAACAACATTTCTGTGTATTAAATAACTGAAAACAGTGTTGGTTTCAATTGACTGCCCCTCCTGAGGATAAAATGTTCTTTCATACATAAGTCTTCCCATACTCCTGGTAGGCAGCTGACTCTCCCAGCTCCAGGAGGCCCTTTAACCCAAGACAGCTGAGTTTTCCTCTAAATATCAACAGATGCCTCCCTCCTCTAATTAGAGGCAGTTTAGACAAGGAGGCTTTTTTATGAAGTTAGTTATGTACACTCACAGCTATTTTTATCCGTAACAGAATCATAGTCCTTACATCTGGCCACTAGCTAAACATCCTCAGCCTTTTTTTTTTAATCAGGAAAGAAAATTGAATTATTTTTTACTGTTAATGGCTTCTCTCTTCCAAAAGAGGAGTTTCCTTGGCATGTCTGTGTTAATGTGTGTGGTTTTATGTGCATTTATGCATGACTGGCCTGTACAATCTCTGAGGAAGGCTCTTCTATCTGCCAGGGTAGCTTATAGTTTCCACGTTGTGGAAACGTGAAACATTGCCCACCCTCTGCCTTGGAGGTGGAGGATCCAATTCCCTTGGAATATTTTGTATGGACCCTGTGCATTTGGCACAGGAATTGTCCAGTGCTCAGCTGCAGGATAATAAGGTTTAAATAATCCAGTGTAAAGTTGTTGTGGTTTGCTTGTTTTCAGGATCCTGTGTCAGAGCACAGTAGTTGTGTCTGAGAGGATGTACCTTGCAAAAAGGCCATGTTTGTGTGTGGAAAGCTGCTTATAACTGTCCTGCTCCGTGGGGTCTGCTGCTCAGTCTCTGTTGAGCTGTTTGTATCCAAAGGTTATTTGCATCCCTCTCTTCTCAGACTTTGATTCTGCAGGCCATGACATGATTTTTTTAATATTAGGTGGGTGGTTTCAGAACACAGAAAGCCTATCAGTAGTTTTCAGGCAGCTTTTCCATTTGTTGGTAATGACCTCTCCATTGATGGTTGCAGCAATCCATAAAACTTGATTAATGGTTAAAAGGCTCGTGTTCCATGGCTGCTTAGACAGAGGGTGCTGAGCTGAGTGTTCCTGATTGCTCTTTGTGTCCCTTTCCTTCCCCAGGAAAGTGGAGGACTTGCAGTTCCGTGTGGAGGAAGAATCCATTACAAAAGGAGATCTGGAGGTAATTCCTTATGATCTTGCCAATATGTGGGGTCCAGAGTTGCATGTGGGGCCTCACTTGAGTAACTTCTGCCACCTTTTGCTCCCCTCTAACAATACTTTATTGATGGCTTTGGACCTGCTGCAAACACCATGGTGTAAACTGTGAGGATTGTTCTTTGGTGTGGTGCCCAATGACTGTTCACACTTGGAGCTGCCTGGAGTTAATCTGTCACTCTGAGTTGCCAAGCCATGTTAAAAATCTGTATCTGAATGTGTTGAAACATATGTTTTTCCACTCTAGAAATGAATTGACAGTTCAATTCCTGCCTCTGCTGTGTCTGCTGAGGTATCCTCATGTGGAGTTCACTGCCCAAGAGTGTGGGTTTGACACTGGGATTGACACCCTGTCACTGGGAAGGGCTGTTGCTCAGAGTGATGCTGTTGCAGTGAACATTGTGCAAACTGGAAGTGATGTTGGGATGAAGTGATGTTGGCCCTTGAGTGGGAGGCTTTTCCATGGGGAAAAAGGAAAAGAAAATCTTTCTGTGAAAGCAAGGCTCTGCTCTCTAAATGTAAATAAATCAACGGAATTTTCCGTCTCTTTAGCCAGAGTGCCAGGTTAGTAACAGCCAGAAATGTCAAGGGCCCTGCTCCTGTTCTTCACTGTCACTCATAGCAATAAAAGCCCAGGAAAATGGGAAAACTAGGAAATGGATATGTTGCTGTGGCTGTGATCCTGTTGGCATAAACCTCTTTTCTTCATCCAGAAGTTGAAGGAGATGTTTGACAGGGTGTAAATTAGCAGTGCACTGACAGCAGACCTTTGCAGAAGCACAGCAAGTGCAGTTTCTGCCTGTTGTGTGGGTGCAAAATCAGATTTCTGTTCATCCCTGAGCTGACAGCTTTCCCACAGTGCTTTAGAGAAGAGAAGGATGGTTGCTCTGTGTATCATTCCCTTTGAGAGCAGTGAATTGTCCCTTTGTAAGCTCCAGGTGTTGAAGCCTGGCTGTGTAATTACGGCAGTGGGACCAGGGTTGGCCAGATGGTATATCTGGATTT